>PVIU01004042.1:0-133497 GCA_004026605.1 Ondatra zibethicus
AAAAAAAAAAAAAAAAAAGCGATGCCGGTAGCTGGATTAATACCGATGTAATCTAAATTTGACTCCATCAAAGTAGCTACTAATGGTCTGAACTCTAAGAGCAGGGGCTCCAGGCAAGGGACTTTCGGAGGCTGTAAGCGCTTGCTGTTTAGAATGCATGATAACCCTTGTAAAAAAGAGTTACTTGCTGTTTTCACTGATTTTACAGCCAAGTTCTGTTTGTACCTTTTAATGAACACAATCATATTATTAATTGCAATTGTTCATATTAGGAAATAGAGCATTTCTCTCAATGAAGAAAAACTTAAAAAAATATAATTTCTCTCTCTTTGTCAAGTCCCCTTTTGGGAATGAAGAGTAAAATGACATGCTTCCTTTAAAAAAAAAACAAAAAAATCCTTTTTTTTTCCTCCATTACATTGATGGAAGGAAAAAAGACAACTCCACTAGCATTAATCTTATATCCATCTATTTCTAAGGATATTCCCTTTATAAAAATTTCAGTCTTATATACTCTGACTAGTTTAGAGTTCCAGATAAATAAAATAAAGGCATATTAACAATCAAATGATTAGCCATATTTATCTGCTCACATTCATGGATTTTCTGACAGTTGTAGAGTGCATATAATACTGTTAACATTTAGTCCACGTTAACACGCCATCACCTCATGGCTCACAACACCGACCATATCAGCAAAACGCTTGATGTACGGTAGGAAGTAACATAACAAACTGTTGGCAGAGGTAACAGGATACTAACTGCAGCCACACAACTGTAATCTCTACTCTTCATCCGCCTCTACCATCCCGCTCCCTTCAGAGCTATGGAATTTTAAAAGCCTAATTATGTCAGAGGTATAGTATCACACTATTCATATTGGAAAATGGGTATCAAACACCAAAAAAAAAAAAAAAAAAAAGCCTTAAAACAGGATTTAGCTTTTTTAATGGCTGGGATTCACTATTTTCTATTTCTTCATCTTTATTTCTTCTGGTCATAGATAAATGTTTTCTTTGTTCCTTTTCATCCACAGGGCTTAATATACAAACTTGTAAGCATTAGAAAATAGTATTCCAGTTCAAAGTTGCTGTGATCATAGCCATACGAAGCAACAGATGTGTACTATGCTCCAAAATGTTTTGTAATTCTTCAGTGTAGATACGTTTCCTGCTGATGTTTCCCTTAAATTAAGGCAAAAGAAATCCACAATATTGAGCCGATTATTTTAGCTTCTGAATTAAGTACACTTTCCAAAACACAGTCGTCCTGGAGCAACCCCGACAGTCCCTACTCATCTGTGTCATGAGTGAAGTAGTATCTTACTGGCGGTCCTGGCAAATCTTCATCTCCATCAGTGTCTGGGGCAAATGACACAGTAAGATCTACGTATTTCTTCTCAGTGGAAGGTTTCACAAGTTTGTGCATTCTAAGAAAAATAAGCCAGGATAAATACGTTGGTAATTTGGTAAAAGGAAAGATTTCCCTAGTTAGTACTATTCAGGGATTGCAGACGTGTACATACACTGTAAAATATAATAATCTACCTATACTGTATTAATTTTTCCTTACAGGTTCCAAATTGAAAACACTTATGTAATATGATGCCTGCTGGTAATAATAAAAAACAAAGAAAGAAAAAAAAATCCCAAAGAGTAATGCAGTGATTCTGAAAAACTGACTTTCTTCCTTCATTTCTTAAAGATTAGAGACATCCGGGATCTTCTAGCACTCTTCAAAAGAGAAAAAAGTAAGCTTCACTAAAATCTTAAAATACAAGCTGCCCAATCTATCCTTTCTTTTACGACTTGGCTGTCAGAATTTTCCTGAAATGCAAGTTGAGGAACTATTTCACACCAGGCTCTGAACTATAGCACCTTCCATTTGACAAGGATACCGTGGCCCATACCCCATACCTACCTCTTCTTTCTACTACTCATATCCATAACATCTCACTTTCCAAAGAGAGATCAAGTGTACTTTTTAATTTTTAAGCTAAATGTGTATGCACAGGCTGTTTGCTTTTACATATAATAATCCTCCTTCAAATGCTCAAATGAAATCTAATCCAAAATTGAGGTTTGAGGTAGGAAAGTCCATGGCACAATGTCAACATCTTCATTACAATAATTTGTTACATTTTAATCAATCATCAATGTGCCAGTTTCTCTGAGTACACTGTACTGGACATCAGGGCTATGTATATAACAACATAGTAACAGAACAAGCAATTATGGAGTACTACTTATTCTTGCACTGTTACATTTTTAGGGTTTACTATTACTTTAACTCAATAGCTATGGGAACAAACATGGCAGAGAATCTGTTTCTAAGTTACTCAAGGAGACAAACAAGTATTAATAAATAACCACCCAAGCATGTGAACATGTCTTTACAAAGCCAAGCTCATGCTCTTAACTATGTTCTCATTGACAGAACTAAGTATCCAGCCACTTAAGTAATAAATACCTGCTAAATTAAAAATGTAGAACATAACAAATATCATTCATAAAGCACCTCATGCTGCAGGGACCACACACCGGCCAACTCTCAAAAGGCATTATTTTTTTGCAGCAAATTTTTTTTTTTAAAAGATTTACTTATTTATTAAGTTTACAGTGTTCTGCCTGTATGCATGTCTGCAGGCCAGAAGAGGGCACCAGATCTCATTACAGATGGTTGTGAGCCACCATGTGGTTGCTGGGAATTGAACTCAGGACCTTTGGAAGAGCAGTCAGTGCTTTTAACCACTGAGCCATCTCTCCAGCCCTTGCAGCAAATTTTAAATTACACTAATTAATTCACGATCACACATTTCACTCACATGTAGGTGGTACACATCACAAGAACACTAAATACAGCTCTCAAATTCTCTAAATAATACTCAGGAATCCTAATAAAAGCAACTGCAAGACAAAATTAATGCTTACCTAATATAGCCATTTTTTAAGGTAGAGATAATTAAGATACTTATAATGTACAAATGATTAACTTCAACTGATAGTCAAAAGCTGACAGTCATGTTAAATAAAACTATCACATATAGAGATCCATTTATTCATACAAGTTTTACTGATGGCTCTTCTGTGCCAGGTATTGGTCTAACTGCTCAATATACAACAATGAAAAGATCAAATAAAGATTTATGCACTGTGGAATTTAACATTCTAGTGTGAGGGGAGGGGATAATGACAGAAGTAACAATACAGGCCAACTATGCTGTAGCTATAACACTATTGGTAAGCATTATGAAAGAGAGAAAAAGGAGAGGCTGAGGAAGATAATGTTTGCTGTGCAAACATAAAGACCCGAGTTTGGTCCCTAGAAGCCAAATAAAAAAGTTAAAAGTGGCCAGGTGGTGGTGGCGCACGCCTTTAATCCCAGCACTTGGGAGGCAGAGGCAGGCGAATCTTTGTTAGTTCAAGACAAGCCTGGTCTACAAGAGCTAGTGCCAGGACAGGCTCCAAAGCTACAGAGAAACCCTGTTTCAAACAACAACAACAAAAACAGTTAAAAGTGGTGGCATTTGCAGTCTCAGTACTGGGGAAGTGGGGACTAGGTTTACAGGAACGTTGGCCAGTCAGTTTATCCAAGACAGCAAGTTCTAGGCTAAGTGAGAGACTCTGCCCCAACACTGACATTAATCCTGATCTTTACACACATTCTTATATGCATCTGCACACATTAGAGCACACACCACACACCTCCATGTGCACACACAGAAGCGCATGTATATGAAACAAGTTGGTTTTCTGAAAAGATGAACAAAGTTGGCATACTCTTAGTGAAACTAACTAAAAGGAAGGGAGAAAAGACCCAAATTAATAAAGTTGGGGACAAAAGGGAAACATTACAACAGATAGAAAGTTTATAAAATCATGAGGACATACCTTAAAAGCTTATATTCTACTAAGTTGGGTAATTTAAAAGTAACAGATGAATTTCTAGATGTGCGTGACTTACCAAAGTTAAATCAAAATGAAATAAAGAATTTAAACAGATCTATAATGAGCATCAAGACTGAAGTGGTAATTAAAAAAAAAAAAAGTCCAGAACCAGAACGACCAGGCTTTAAAGAATAACTAATTTCAATCCTCAAATTATTCAATGAGGTAAAAAAGGAAGGAATGCTTTCAAAGTCACTTTGCAAAGCCAGTATTTCTGTTACCAACCCAGATGAAGAAGCACACAGAGGAAAATTATAGATCAATATTCTTGATGAACAGAGATGAAAAGGTTCTCAATAAAGCACTAGCAAATGGCGCTCAAGAAAAATCAAAAAGAGCATTTGTCATGATCAAGTTTGTTTCATCCTAGAGATGCAGAGATAAACATATACAAATCAATCACTGTAATATATCACATAGATCAGAATTCACATGGTCATGTTTCAATATGGTATAGTAAAGATCATTTCACAATAAAAACCCTGAAGAGACTAGGAAAGGAGGGACCATATCTCAGCATAATAAAGGCTATATATAAGAAATCTGCGGTGGGAAATGGAGAGAAACTTAAAACATTCTCACTAATATCAGGAAGAAGACAACTGTTTAGTACAGTGTTTGAAGTCTTAACAAGAGCAATAAGAGAAGGAAACAAAAGGGATACAAAAAGGCAAAAAAATCTTTATTTGCAGAAGACATAATTCTTTACCTAAAAGACTCTAAATGCTCTACCACAAAACACACAGAGGTGATAAACATTTTCATCAAAGTGGCTGAATAAACATTAACAAGTAAAAATCATCTGCTGTCCAATGATAAACTGTTAGCGGAGGCTACTCGTTTGTTTCCCATCTGCCCAGACCTGAAATAATCACACAGAAACTGTATTAAATAAAACACTGCTCGGCAATCACTTAAGCGTATTGCTAGCTAGCTCTTATATCTTAAATTAACCCATTTCTATTATTTTATATTTTACCACGAGGCTCATGGTTTACTGGTACCAGTGTGCTGGCATCTTTCTCCTCCAGTAGCTACATGGATCTCTGACTCTACCTACTCTCTCCTCCTCTATCTGCTTGGAATTCCCACCTTGCCCTATTCTGCATTTGCAATAGGGTCAAAGCAGCTTCTTTATTAACCAATGGTATTCACAGCATACAGAGGGGAATCCCACATCAATAAACATAATGAGAAGTAAACAAAAGGGCACACTTCCTTTCACAAACTATACAATACCCTAGAATAGACAAAACCAAGGAAGTGAAAGATGTTTATAATGAAAACTTTAAAACACAGAAAGAGGAAATTAAACAAAGATTAACATCTAAAAAACACAAAGAAGTAAAAAACTAAACCGTCAAACCAATAAAAAATGGGTTACAGAATTGAACACAAAGAAATACAAATGGTTAAAAAATTGTTCAACATTTTAACCATTAGGAAAAAGTAATTTAAAAAGATTCTGAGATTCCATCTTATCCCAGTCAGAATGGCTATCAATAAGAATATAAATGATGACAAATGCTGATAAAATCATAGGAACGAGTAGCATTTATTCACTGCTGGCTGGAGTATAAGCCAGTGCAGCCACTACAGAAATCAGTGTGGAGGGTTCTCAAAAAGTTCCAAATAGGACTATCGCCCAACTCAGCTCTACCGCTCCTGCCCTTACACTAGAGAGACTCACAGTGCTCGCTCACAACCCGCTTCAAAATGGAGTCAGCCTAAATCATTAACTGATGGACTCTGAAAATGCACATTCGTACACTGGCGTTTTATTCTTCTGTAAAGAAAAATGGAGCTTTGGGATTTATAGAGGAATAGGTGGAATTGGGAGATACACTTAGGCAGCCCAGACCCTGAAACACAAATGCTGCATATTCAGACATTCTTTCATATATATTCACATCCTACCTTCAAAGTTTTAGATTTGGGTTTAACATGTGGTGCCTGTAAAGGCCAGGAAGCTAGAAGGGGCTGGGGGAATGGATGATGGGAGGGAAACGCCCTTAGGGAGAAGAGAAGAACATGTGATAGAAAAGTAAAGGGGAAAATTTTAAGAGTGTAAAGATTTAAATCGATGTAACAAAGGGATGTTTGTGGAGTAACTAAAACTAAGGACACATGAAATACCCACATGGAAACATTATTATTTTGTAAGTTAATTAAAAAATATTGGAGTGGATAATGTTGTTTTCAGAACCCGTAAGTTATTATTTTGCATACCCATTTATGTATGTGCTGTGCACGTGTGTAGAAATTCCTTGCTAAGGCATGCGTGTGAAGGTGAGAGGATCACTGTGGAGTTTCTTCTTCTACCTATATGTGGACTCTGAGTATCGAACTTAGGTTGCCAGGATTGTGGTAATCTCTGATGCCCAATGGGACAATAGTGGTGTGACCGTGACTGTGAGAGCCAACTGCATTCTGATTTCAGGCCCTAGTACACAGCAAGAATCCATGTTTTGAGCTTTAAACGTGGTTCAAAGTTCAAGGCTAGGGAGGTTGGAGGCCCTGGTTGCACCTGTCTCTGTCGAACAGGGCCTACTATTATTGTTGCTTTGCTAACTGTACAACGTTTAAACCACCTCCTAAATATTTGTTTTTACTCATAGACAGTCCTGCTTTCAGTTTTGGTCAGAGAAGCTTCTGTCTACAGTGAGCAACTGCTAATGGAGAAACTAAGGATAACTAAGTAGCCAGGAAGGAACACTGCAGAGGAGAGGGTGGAAATAATATAAGAGCTGTATAATGCTATCTTCTGGACATGGTTGTTGTACCTAACCATGTATATGTGTTGAACTCGCATCAACAGTGGCCGTACAAAACTGGCCCATCAATGTTCCACAATAAATGAGGAAGGGCTCCTAAGGTAGCTATGGTTACTGGAGAAAAGGGAATCATGTGCCTCAGTGGGGTAGCTACTGGTACATTTCTTGAGTTCAAAATAAATAACCCCCATATATGCTAATGAAAGTAACTTTAATTGAAAGGGAATGGGGCCAGTGAGGTGGCTCAGTGGGTAAAGGAGCTTACTGTGCAACCGTGGTAATTCCCAGAACCCATGCAAAAAGGTGGAAAGAGAAAAAATTCTACAAAGTTGTTCTCTGATCACCACATATGAGTGTTTACATGTGTGACTGTGTGTATAAAATTAAAAATAAAAGGTCCTGGGGGAAAATGATATCAAAACAGGAGGGAGGAATGTTAGGAAAAGAATGGGTTTAATGGGAGGAGAAAGGGAATAAGAGGATAATGGAAAATGAGGGAATATGATCAACGTATATTATACATTAGAGACTTTTGAAAAGAATAAATAAATATTTTTTTAAAAAGGAGAGCAAAAAAGGATAAGCATACCAAACTACAGCTGGGGAGAATTTGCAGTGCTAAATAGAATTCAGAAAGTGTTGTAGAATATTATTTTAAGATGTGTTTCATCAGTTTATGCTGTGGAACATTAGTTTAATGATGAAGAGATGTGTTGCAATCATTTATGTTGCATTTGTTTAACTCTGTGAAGCTGCGTTACTTTGCCTTTCTAAAACAACTGATTGGTCTAATAAAGAGCTGAACGGCCAACAGCAACAGAAGAAAGGATAGGTGGGACTGGCAGGCAGAGAGAATAAACAGGAGGCGGTATCTGGGAGGAGAAGATCGAGGAGCAAAATGAAGAGAAGGAGAGAAGTACTTCAGTGGCTGGCCAACCAGCTAGACAGCAAGCCACAGAGTAAGAAGTAAAGAAAGAAATACAGAAATAGAGAAAGGTAAAAGCCCAGAGGCAAAAGGTAGACAGGATAATTTAAGAAAGGTTGGCTAGAAATAAGCCAAGATAAGGCCAGATGCTCATAAGAAAGAATAAGCCTCCGAATATTTATTTGGGAGCTGGGTGGCAGGCCCCCAAAGAGAAAAACAGCAAAGAATAAAAAACAAAACAAAACAAAAAAACCCCAACTTCAAAAAAGGCCTTTTTAGGAAGTGCAAAGACCAGAAATGAGAATCCATTAGCCCACTCTCCAATCTTCAAGCAGAGGAAACGAGCAGGGCAAAGCCCTTACTAGAGAATGGCTGAGGTGTTACAGAATAGAGACAGAGAATAGTGCAGAGGGAAGGAGGGAAGGAATGTACAAAGACACAGAGGATCAAGGTCAACCAGCCTTGCAAGCAACTGTAAAGATTTTGATTTTCTCTGGTATTTTTCTTCCTCTAAAATGCAACATCAGCAGGTAGAACCTAATAGGTGAGGGAATATCTAAATTATTAAATATAACAATTCAACCAATCCTCCCCCTACATTTCTTCCTCTTTTAATTTTTTAGTTTCTCTAGAGCATCTACCACTACCTGACCATATGTAGTGTTTATTCAAACTCTTCAAGTAGGAAGGATTTTTGTTCATGAATATATCCCCAATGCTTAAAACAAAGCTGGACACATGGCAGGAATCTTTAGCAAAAATCCACTGAATAAATAAAACAATATTTAGTATTCTTGTTTGATATCTCAGTCTCACAAATGTAGTATTTTATGTTTACATGTTAAATTAAATGATTCATTTGAGAGTTGGACTGTTGGCTTTCCCTTGCCAGATTCAGTCTTTACTAACAGCATAAAGCAATTTTGTATAAATTCCAGTAAGTTCCTGAACTTTCCAGCGTATATCCAACTTATGTTTTGATTTTTGTGACCCTTCTGCACATGATGTTAAATACTTACGTTAACTTTAACCTTTTTGCGTGACCCGGCATTACAGGAACATAAAGCATTTTGACTCCCTGTACCACCATCGTTGGCTCAATTCCATATTTCTCCTAAAGGTTAACACACCAAAGGAAACAATGAAAGCTTTCAAACACAAATTACACGGGTAAAAATATTTTAGATCCATCCAAAGGAGGGCAGTCTTATATAAAATATAATTTATACACTCCCATAAATTTAAAGATTAAAAACTATTGTTGTAATCTCTTTAATGTGTGGTGTCACTTTTCTCAGTTAACCATAGCCTAGAAATAATAAATGGAAATTCTCAGAACTAAACAGCTTATGTTCATGCCCAGTATTGGAGACTGAACCCAGGCTAGATGCATGTCAGCTAAGGGCTCTTCCACTAAGTCCCAGCCTCAGCACTCAGAAGGAAATGTGTTAGTTTTAAATAGTATGCCATTTCAGGCAGTGTGAGGTCTGACACTGTCTAAATGTGAATCATTTGTTGGTTTTAGGACATCCACACTGTCTACCGACCTATTAGTTGTTTAACCACCAGTCTTTGTTATTAGAATGACTTACTGCTCTGGTGCTATTCTTCAAGCAAACCCTATTTCAATATACAGCAGTTCTCAACCTGTGGGTTGTGACCACTTTGGGGTCAAATGACCCTTTCATAGGAGTTGCCTAAGACCATCAGAAAACTCAGATATTTACATTACAATTCATAACAGTAGCAAAATTACAGTTAGGAAGTAGCAACAAAAACATTTTATGGTTGGGGTCAGCACAACATGAGGGAGTCTGAGAACCACTGGCTTAACAGAAGGCACAAAGTGCAACAACAGTGAGGCTGGCAATTCAGACATGCCAACGGGAAACCGAAAGTGCCTCCTTTCAAAGCAGAGCAGCTCAGTGCTGTGAGAAAAAAATCAGAGGCTCAGGTTAAGATCTATTGTAAAATAAGCTAGGCAGTCTTGAGAGAAATACTGTCATCATAGTATGTGTTCTAATATAACAGTCTTGTTTTTCTCTACGATGTTTTATTTGTAAACTACAATAGATATGTACATAAAGGAATGAACCAAGTAAAGAACTTAGTATTATTATAACTACAAGGACCTACTGGAATTCCTATGAATTAGAAGGCACGACATTAACCAAACTTCAAGGTACCAATTAAATGAAAGAAATAAAAATATCCTACTTTGACAGCATTTATGAAATCTGAGAGGGTGAAATCTTCTTTTCCGTGAACAGTCCATCTGTCCCAAATTGTAAATGATATTCCACTTCTGTTACAGAAAAATATTAAAAGCACAAGCATTAAAATCTCTTTCCATCAAAAGGAATAAAAAATTTCCTGCAGCTCAGTATTTATAATACGCTTAGAAATTAATTTGTGGGGGTGAGGGAACATAATTTTTAAAATATTCAGTAAATAATATAGGTAACCACTTTTACCTGTTTTGTATATTTTTTCAGTGTCTCATTTCAACTATGTCCTACAATGTACCTCTCATTTTCTTTTTAATACTTCTTTAGTCCACACACAAAGTAATGAGTTTTTGACATTCATTCATGTATATCATTGCTCTTTAATCATACACATCATCCTCCTTGGTCCCCTTCTGAATCCCTTCCATTCATATAGTCTCCCTTTTGTTTTTACATCTTACATTTATATATAGTTGTGTTTCTCTCTCCGTGTGTGTGTGCATGTGTATATATGTACATGCATATAACCCTTTATTTTTAAATAAGGGTTTCATGGTGCAGATGTTCTGGTCATCAATAACTGAACATTTGGATTGTTCAAATCATTGGCTAAAATAAATATGCTAGAATGATCTTGGCATACATATAATTTGGCATGTGTACAAATGTATTTATAAGTGGAAAACACAGCACGTTATCTCATTTGTATGAACTACAGTATTCTGTGCGCTCATGAGTGATGTATTAGGACAACAGAGGATAACCTCTTCCTCACAAGATGCTTCCACTCACATTTCCGGCTGTGCCAACCTGAAATGTCAGAAACAGTAACTCAAGGAACTGTTTCCTGTTGTCATAAACGTGCAAAATTCAATTCTACGTTTCATAGTCTATAGAAAGACAAGAAGGCCTTGAGCATTATCCAAGTCAGGAATCCTAACGTATAATGCTAAACGGTGTAACAAACAACTGTGGGAGGATTCTCTGGCTAGTCTACTTAGAAATAATTCATCAGGATGAGGTTTGACTGGGTCCTGAAAGAGCAGGAGGGCTTAACAAGAAGAAGAGATGAAAACCAGTACGTTTCCTTCCTAAGGGTAGAAATATTTTCTTTCTCATTATAGAAGCCAAACAGAGTTTTATATATACCTGATTTCAGTTTTTCTTACTTCAGACGTCTCTGTAAACACTATTATTGGAATGGCTAAATTAAGGAAACAGTTTCTATAAGCTTCAAAGGGATAACCACCGGCTACTTTGATCATCTCCAAGGCAACCTAGAGAAGAAAAGATGATCTGATTATCTCAAGAGCCTAATGCTAAAGCTACTTGGGATTTTAATCAGTCTCATTTTCTGCCAAGGTTCAAGCATTTCTCTGTAAATTGTAAGAACAGATTGTAGCATATACATCTCTTATTTAACTGACCTGTATATTTTTAGTAATTTTACTTTTACTATTCAGCCTATTCCATATTTAGTGAACAAAGTTATTTCACCATTTAATCATCCTATTTTCAAAACAGATACCATAACTCAAAGCTCAAGTGATGTGGGATACCCCTTTGTATACTGTGAATATCACTGGTTAATAAAGAAGCTGCTTTGGGCCTACTGCAGCACAGAATAGGGCAAGGCAGGAGTTCCAAGCAGACAGGGGAGGAGAGAATAGGCGGAGTCAAAGAGAAGCCATGTAGCCATGCAGGAGACAGACACTGGATGCTGGATGGAGCCTTACCGTAGGTAGGCCACAATGACATGGCAATACAGATTAACAGAAATGGGTTAATTTAAGATATAAGAGCTAGCCAATAAGAAGCATGAGCTAATAGGCCAAGTAATGTTGTAATAATACAGTTTCTGTGTGATTATTTCTGGTACAGGTGGCTGGAAGCTAAAGTGCAGTCTCCGACGACACTAAAGCAATTTAACCAACCAATACAGGGGTGGATAACAACTCTGTTGAGTACCAAGAGAGTACAGTATAATAAATGGTCACAATAATGACTTTTAGGTACTTAGATACTAAGAATATTTACTTGCATGGAGGCTAACATGATTTCTGTGGAGGGTCGAAGGAAAGTGACAGGACAGCAGGCTGGTCCTCTGCTGCTCTTGGCCCTGAGCTCTGGGAGGATGGGACAGCACTTCTCTTCTCTTCGAGCATGTCTGGCTAGCTATCGCTGGGTGCTCACAATCAAGTACTCCTCAGATTCCAGAACTCTCTCTGGGACTCCAACCTTTCTAGAGGCTGAACTCAGAAGGCAGGGGATCCTGAAGTGCCTGCCCCTGGGTTCCAGGACCTGCTCCTCAGTTAGGTGCTGAGTTGGGTTCCTTCCTTCCGCTTCCGCAAACCCAAGGGGGGAGGAAAAGTCTGAGATCACTGTATCTAAAAGCAATTATATTCTATCTTAAGCTTATTTTTTTTTGTTTTTTCCTTTTTGTTGTTGTTGTTGCTTTTTGAGATAGGGTATCTCTGTGTAACAGCCCTGGCTGTTACAAACTCACCAGGCTGGCCTCAAACCCACAGAGATCCGCCTGCCTCTGCCTCCCGAGTTCTGGGATTATGGGCGCGCACCACCAAGTTATGAGCTTATTTTTTAATACTAAAGTATTTTTATACATAGATATTTTAGATATATATATATATACATTATTATATCTCTAGATATTTCAGAAATATCTTTAAATTTAAATTATAAGATCCAATTGTTTGTTTATCCTTTCATCTCTAAAATCTGAGTGGCAAGTTAAGGTTGGTATGATGCAGGGAAGATAGAAGCAGTTTTAGCAGAATAAGCTTACCAAGCCAGAAACTGCAGCAGTAGATGTTGCTATAGCAGGGATAATTTTACCAGCAATGCGCTTAGTTTTAAACCGGTCAGCTGGGTCAATGCTATACATTTTGGCTCGAAGGTTGGATGCAGCTGTGATGAAATCTATGTGTCCATTATTGTCATCATCTTTCTCAAACGAAAGCACTGCCATCTGAAGGTCACCTGACCAAAGGAACCAGAAGAATGGTCTCTCATTAGTGGTAAAGGTTTTATGAGATAAAAAACTATGTACAAAGTGTGCATGTATAAAATTTTCAAAGGACAAGATTTCTAATAAAAAAAACAGACAAGTTACCAAGCTGAAGGATCCACTGAAAGCACTGCTCAATTAATAATGCTGTTCATTGTAACAATTTGTATGTTATTAATCAAATGAAAATGTATAAAGTAGGCAACTGAAGTTATAAAGGAACATGAAACCAATGGCTTTAATACCACCAAACTACAGTTTATAAAAAAATAGTAAATAGTGAAATAAGAGCCATTTGTGACACTAGCTAATGCCAAGTAGATTATAAAATTTTGGTACTACTCAAATTTACCTTATAAATATTACTTTGAAACATTTTCTCTCTGACAACGAACAAAATCATTTGTTTTTCATTTCAAATATTTTTAGATTAGTGATTTTCTTTTTTTTTAAAAGATTTATTTATTATGTATACAACATTCTGCCTCTATGTATGCCCGCACGCCAGAAGAGGGTGCTAGATCCCATTACAGATGGTTGTGAGCCACCATGTGGTTGCTGGGAATCTAACTCAGGACCTTTGGAAGAGCAGCCAGTGCTCTTAACCACTGAGCCATCTCTCCAGCCCTAGATTAGTGATTTTCAATATCACTTTAAAGATTATTAACATATTTTTTCCATGAAATTTTATTGGTTCACACATGAAATCACAGAACTTTGGGAAGTACAGATTCATCTATCAAGAGATGATAAGCATGCACAAGCAGATGAACAATCAACTCTGCTTTTAAAGAATTAGAGTTCTACTGTGGCAAAGTTGTAGAGTCAGTCTGCATCCCTGGGCTGGACCTGAGAAGATTAGAGTAGGGAAAGAGGTAGCTACACATACACAACATGAGGGCCTGAGCTGAGGCTCACAATCTACACAAGTGCCGTGCACACACAGTGAGAATCTGTAATCCCAGCACTCTACAAAGGGATAGGAGGCAGACATAGGAGCATCCTTGGAAGCTTGTAGGTCAACTAACCTGGTGAATGCATCAGGAGAACCAGCAAAGAAGGCAGGACCAGCACCCAAGTTTATCATATGAACTCCATGTGTGTGCCATGGCATGTGCATGTCTACATACTCATCTATTTCCACCCCCCAACACACACTCATTTTCTCTCTAAGAGACTTGGTAATTCTTCCACCTAACGTGGTATGTCTAAAAATATGAATAGGTTAATAACCTGATTTTTTATTTTGAGATAGGGTCTCACTATGTAGCTTAAGATGACTGTGACTTCCTGATCCTGCTAATCCACTATGCCCAGTTAATCTGAGTCTTCTGCTCCTTAAAAACAAGCTATTTGCTTGTGTTTTAGACCTGTTCAACATCTGAAGCATAAGAACAGTAAGAATTACAACACAGCAGTTAATGTAATTTGGAGAATTAGATTTTAAAACTTGAAGGTAAGGACACGAGGAGAAATATGATGAATTTAATTACAGTTAAAGGAAAGAAATTTTATATGATGATACAATCAGCTATCATGATTAAGAATTATTCCCCTCAATTTGTCAATATGGCTGCAAGGTATCTGCAAGTGGTCCCTTACTTTTGGTGGCTTTGTTAGATGAAATGGCCTTTTCTAGCTGGAAAATAGCATTCCTCTCATCTTCACTGGAGATGGGAACATGGTCCGGCTTCCTTGCAGTTTCGTCTGTTTGAACAACCTTTAAACATAGTATGTATGCTTATTACTACTATCACATTTACATCCCAGCTTGACTATTATCAATTCAATGCCCTTTGATCATTAATCTTGATTTATCTCTATCTTAGTAATATTATTACTGTGTTTGTTTACTATCTATCTTCAGATACTGGCAGGTATATGCTATAACCAGGCTCTTTACCTTGGTCACTGAGAGATCTCCAGTATATCTCAAACAATTTACTTTTCTTATTGGAGCTTGAATTTTTTTTTTTAACTGAACAGCTTACATACAGACAGGTTAAAATCCCACAATTAAATGAAGTTAATATTCAAATAGCTTTGACAAATCTACATTTGACTAAAATTGCATAGTTCAAAGTAGCAGATTCATATAGGAAAAATGGAGCTATTTGCAAAATATATAATATGGGCTTTAAATACTTAGTATATGAAGAAAGTAGTTCTTTTTATATAGAATATATCTTCCTTCATACACTAAGTACAGCATCATTAATGTAGCATATACCACAACTGACTTATCTTTAAGGACTTACCTAGTAGACAGCACACATGAGATGTTTCCAAACCAAAAGAATGTCTTCACCACTAATTATTTAAGTACTATTTACTTTAAAATTTCAACAAAGTATATTCTGAGACATTAAATAGTACAAACATTTAAGATGTATTAAAGAATCAATAAAACAGAAACTTTCTGTCTGCCATCATGTCTAATTAATACTCTAGAAGGCTGTGATATCTATATCTAAAAGGGCATGATGGTCTTAAAGCCTCAGTGTGAGCTATTTTAAGGAGTTGTGAAACAGACCATAACTCGTATTAAAACTCTCAACTGCGCAGGGAACCCTATTAGCCCTGAATTGTTACACCAGGAGAAGCACTGCAAGCCAGCAAACATACTCAAGTGTGCTTCCTGGGCTTTAGTCTTGTTTTACTAATGAGGAATATGGGCTGGAAACTTTTCTTACAGTTCTATTCTTTATTTGCTACCATATTAATATTTATGTGTTACTTGTCATGAATATTTTATTCAGAAAACACATTCACTTATGCAAAACTCCAGTGACTACAACGATACCTTTCTACAAAACAAAAATTTAGGACGGCTACACAAATCACATCCTTGAGGAAGGTTGCTTTGTTTTAGAGTATATAAAATAAAGGCATATAGTAAGTCTGTAAAAAAAAATACTTTATAAATACATATAAACATATTTATATATTTTTTAATCAAATTTTCCTATTTCATTGCCAACTTCTCAGGTTCTGATACTTTCTAAGATATTTTCTAGGCATAATTATCAGAACAATTTTCCATCTATTTGGCAGCACAAACAAGTGCCACAATAGTACCAAAGCTAAATATGTTTGAATGTAATGCAATCTACAGTAGAACACATGATGCTACCATTATACGGCTCCTTAGTGTTATCTTGCAATCCTACATCATTCAACTGACTTTTCTACTTTGCTCTCAATTACTGTATACTACATCTTCATCTTTCTAGCTTATACTGAACTGTTAAAGTTACTTCTTTCCCTAGCTCCCTTCATTGTCCCTGAGAAACTGTCAGCACTACAGCTATGTATACAGAATCCATTTCCATCTCATCTGTCTTATTAGCTACTACCACTTCATTAACACCCCAGTCATCCATCGTTTGCCCATGTTCCTGCAATAACTGACAGCTTTCCCTGCGGCTGGGAGCTGCTTCCGTCTGTTCAGCACCAGCCCAGGTGGCAGGTCACCCAGAGCACGCTCCGGGTGCATCTCTATTCATGGGATTCTCCAGGCTAAGAATGGCATATGCAGCAGTTTAACAACCACTAGCTAGCTAAGTGAATGAACTTCTATCTTACCTTGTTGGAAGGTTTGAATTCCTGAATTTTAACTTCTGAAAGAATATCCATGAGGGTATCCACTGATAAATCCTGTTTTTTTTTTTTTTTTAAAAAAAAAGTTAATTTTATCAACACATTTCTTTGAACTCTGAATCTGAGGTTAAAAACTCTATTAAGAAAAGGTCCTTTTATCACATTAACTATTTAGCAACTTATCACTTGTGTTATTTATATCATTTGAAATATTTATCTCCATTTTCTCAGAACTGTCAGCCATAACGGCTAGTGGAGGTAAGGAGGTCTGGAGTAAAAATGTACTTATTAGTTAACAAACTTTAACATTTTGTTCTTTCTGCAAAATTTAAAATAGGAACCATGTGCCCATTTCCTTAGTATCAAAGTTTTACCTTTCCTGAGTAACGTTATACACTATAAATTAATCAAATTCATACACTGAGAAGCAAGATACAATAACGGTTCAAGTTTAGCTAGGTGAACCTTCATCTACATTGATTACTAGGAAGCTCCTATGAAAACTGAGACATACTGCTTTTTGAGGCTAGCTGAGACTTGTAACACAAGATGGATACTGTTATTTACTCCTAGACCTTTTGTGGTATTTAACTTTCTATCAAGAGTCATTAGGCTCTTCCATGTTAAATACAGATCCAGATTTGGTAGCACATGCCTGTAATTCCAATAGCTCAAAGGCTAAAGTGGAAGAATCACAAATTTGAAGCTAGTCTCGGAGAATCTGTACATCTACTTAGTAAAACCCTATTTCAAACACAATAACGACAAAAAACTAAAACCGTTTTGTTTTTCTCTAATCAGTTTACTTGAAGGCAGAGTTTATTTAACTCCAATATGCATTTAAAGAGAAAGCTAACCTATGCACATGTGCTGTCTCTCAAAACTGTATCAAACGTGCTGGATATGACGCAAAAAAAGATGTCTAACAGAGTGAGTGTGATTCTAAGGTACAAAAATCAAAATAAGACAACTCTAGATTTCTGAAAAAGTATAAAGTTAACATTAAAAGAGAAAAACAGGAAAAAAGAGTATCTCTACAAAGTATTTTTAAATTGCTATGAAATGTCTCATGGTTTCTAGTTCAGAGTAACTAGGATAACAGAAATAGGTAAGCAGGTCATAAATAGTTTTATTACATAATGATTGATTTTCACAAATATTATTTCAGCATTTAAATTCATAAAAAATTAATATTTTCTATTTACCAGTACTGTAATAAGTAGACAGCTTTTGCAAATTAGAATGGACAGTAACACAACAAAATAAAATGTGCTTTTCCTTTTCAATCCAAAAGAATGATTCTAGTTGGGCATGAAGGGCATGCCTGTAATAAGAGTACTCATGAAGTGAGAGCAGAGAGACGAGCTCCCTGCAAGTCCCAGCTACACAGTTGCAATGATATTTTGTTTATGTTTTAACAAATGAAGCTCGCCTGAAGATCAGAGTGCAGAGCTAAGCCACCAGAGGCCAGGGAGTGCTGGCACACACCTCTAATCCCAGGGAGACAGAGGCAGAGGGGTCCTGTTAGTTCAAGGCCCTCAGAGCTACCTGAGACTGAATCTGTCTAAAAGAGAAACAAAGCTCACACAAAGGAGATCCTATGCCTTTAATCCCAGCACTAGGGAGTTGGAGACAGGAATAGTATGGCTGGGCAGAGAGAGGAATATAAGGCAGAAGACAACAGCTCAGCGCAGTCCGAGGTTTGGTGGAGCAGTGCAGTCTGAGGATCACTCCTTTTGTCTGAGCATTGGTAGAGGTAAAAGATCTCTCTAGTGGATGGCCACACTGCTTCTCTGATCCTTCAGCTTTCACCCCTTAATATCTGACTCTCGGTTTTATTTATTAAGATCAATTAGAATTCGTGCTACCCAGCAAATTCTGGACCAGCCTTAGCTGTGTGAGCTCATGTCTCAAAACAAACCAACAAAAGAAAGAATGATTCTTACAATCTAAAAACACATTTCAACACCACCAACCAGTTCAACACAGGTTTTGCTCACTTGCTAGGCTCTGGAGAGCATCTCACCTTTTCTGAAAATGGAATGCAATATACTGTAGCATATAGTTTTGCAGCATTCTGAAGAAAACTGAGATGCCTTTTAAAACAAAAATAAAAAAGCAGTTTGAATGGCAATTTTAAAGAAGATATTTAAGTCAGGAGGAAATACAATCTTTGTATTAAAAGTCTTAAGAATTATATTTAAAGAATTTGTTTCATAATTAATTTTTACTCCTTTTAACATTAAGACAATGAAATTCTGCCTAGACTAAAACACAGAATAAAATAGCAAATTTTCTTTTGATACAAAAATGCTTATCAAAACCACTCATAATAGTCAAGTATTCACTAGCAATACTGTGAAGAAAGAAGTGAAAAAAAAGGCAGAACTATTTAGAATACTCGGAGAAAAGTCCTTTTAATCCATTAGAAAATATTTATCAGGTATGAATGAGAATACATTAGGTTTGATATAAGCAAAATAACTTACTTAAAAACAAAAATCGGTATGGCATATTGGAAAGGCAATTTATGATAATGTAACTTGAATTCTGTAGCAAGCAATTGCTAGAAAATTAAGCAAAGTGCTATTTGTAGAAAGGAAAGTTAGTGAAGATAAGTTAAGCGTCTGATGTGAATATATACATATTAAGTGTCAATCTCAAAACAGTGCACATACAGGCCTCCATACATATAATAATATCTATACATATAATACCTGCATTAATTTAGGCAGCTAGTATTAATTGCATTTTCCACCTTAAACAAAGCATCTTAGCTTTATTTAGTGTAAGAACATTTATTATCATTTTATTTTCTTAGTTTCTAATGGAGTAGATATTACTAACAATAGCTACTTACCACGTAAATAAGTGGTGCGTAGGATGTGGCTGGCTCTGTTGACTAGAATGACTCCCTAACTTTGGGAAAGACCCTGTAGTGTACAGCTAAGATATTTACAGTGAAAATATACACATATACTTACAAAGTTTTGTTTAAATCAAATTTTATTGGAGAAGGTGGCCTTTTTGGTGACTGCCAAAACAAACCTGGTAAAAAAATCAAATATTATTTTCAATGAATACTGGTCATATCTAGTATGGTACATTATGATTTCTTCTCAATACTTATACTCACTGCCATCTTTTAATCGTGTGTCAAGAGGAAAACAGTGAAGAAGTTGTAAAGCCTGAAAAAAAAGGAATAAAAAAATCTTATTATTTGTTGCTATCTGAAGAAAAAACCTTGAAATTAAAAAAAAATTCTTTGTTCATATTTGCTCAGTCTTCATAAATCAAACAAAACAAACTTTAAAAGATACACAGTGAGGTCTCATAGCCAGGCACGAAAGTTTTTATGTTTTCTCCTGTCCTGTCATTAGAGCTTTCTTATAACAAATATGAATGAATAATGACTAATTCACTCGTTTTGTACAAATGGTATATCTTCCTCGTAATTTTGCTTTTTTCTAGAGCTAACCTTTAGAATAAATATAAACAAATGGCATTCTGCATTTCAAAACACTATAAATGTGAATGGAAGAGGGTAAGAATGTAATATAAATCTGTAAATTAATACTTAAATCTAGGTGAAAGACAAATAATGATTACTGTGGACATTATAATCTCATTTCCATGATTCATTTTTTTCAACAACAATAATAAAAAACAATCAAAACAGGGCTGGTGCTCAGCAGGTAAAGCTACTTACTGCTAAGCACAGTAACCTGACTTCGATCCCTAGGGCCCACATGATGGATGGAAATGACTCCTGTAATTTGCCCTTTAACCTCCACATGAGCACACCCTAAACTTCAACAAAACATATTAAAAATAAAACCCCAACCAAACAAAAACACAGTCACAAAGGATATAAACTAAAAAGAGTAAAGAGAAACAAAAGGCCACTGATAATCATGATAAAATCAGGTGGAATAGGAAGTCTATTTCCTGGTGAGATGTGAGCACATTTCTCAAAAACGCACACCATGTAGGAAGGGAAAAGACAAGTGTGTACTTCGAGGGTGTTTAAAAGATGAACGCATAAGTAAAGGCCAAAGGAAGGGATTAAAAAGTACAGGACACAGTCTGTTAGCTATGTGACTGCAAACAAGAATAATAGGTAGTGTTACTGAACACTTGGCCTTGGCCTACCCTAAATGCTTTATATGGATTAGCTTATTTAACGCCTACCACTACACTGTGCAATGTATGCTTAATTGTTTTAGACAAAACACAGAAGATGTGTTTATGTGTTACGATTGGAAAATGTAAAATTCGAACAAAATTTCTATCTGATTTGTTTCTATTCTGAACAAACTTCTATAGAAAGGGAATTAATGCATTCCTATTACCTAAAAAGAAAAGCTATCCAAAACCTATTTTTGTACTAACGGTCAGTTCAATGTATAGCTGACAATCAAGCCAGTAAGTGAAAACTAAATGCTTTAATTAGTAACATTCAAAGAGTAACTGGTCATATGCCTAGTCTTTACTCTCAGTTAACTTACTATTTATTTGTGAAAGGCCTGGTGAAAGAAAACAACAGACACTTTAAGTCAGGGATGTTAGTAATAAATAAGCCAAAGACAGATCTTTGCTTAATGTCTCAGAATGTATACCTACCTTATGGTTAAAATACTTTTCAAACTTCAGTCTTGCTAATTCTACACACTGGAACCAATTTCTAGGTCTTCTGCTAAGTAGCTTAATAGCTTGAAAACAACCTTCTAAACTCTGTCCATTTTGCATTTTCTAGAAGAAGAGGAAAACAGAAAATAAAACACTTTCCAATTACAAGCATAAGCACATTCCAAAAGTATGAGTCAAAGCCCAAAGATGGATTCACAGGTTTAGTATTTTAATTTTACCTCCCCTCCCCCCCTTTTTTTTTTGCCTCAAGCCCACATCTCTCATTCTTTCATTTTTTTTTCATTGTAAGAAGAATAGGAGCGGACAGGAAATGAAATTTCAGATTTGGTGTTTCTTAATTCACAACACACCTTCATGTCTTCCTATGTGTAAGATACTAAGTACCCAAGAGGTCTTTAGTATCTTGGGGTCCTAGGAATAGTAGTTAGTACAAACTGGACCTTTTAAATTATATATGATAAAGAAATTCAAGGCAGCACCTTATTATGAGAACAATAAGATTAGTGTCCAGTCATGATTATTTTTACTTGAATTAACCTGAACTTTGTTCCCAAAGAGTTTACCAACCCTTTGATTATCTGTTGCTCTCTTATCAATATTATCTCACTCTCATTAGGTTGAACAACAAAAACTAATGTTTGAAGGTCCAACAGTGACAATGTCATACAATTCCATTAAACTAAAAAAGGCTAAGAGTGACCCAATTTCAAGATTCTCCATGACATTTCCCTGCGATCAACTTTTTGACCACTCTTATTTCTGTAGGAAGGTTTTCTTATTTTCAAGTAACTGGAAAACAAGGTTATAATGACATAAAGTATTAGGTCTGTAGTAAAAGGCATTACCTGTAAGACATCTTCTGCAGAAGGATAGGTTTGCCAAAATTTGTTAAACAATGAAGGCTTGTGGGAAAAGGAACTTTCAAACTGTAAAGGAAAAAAAGTTACAAGTATATCTAGAAGTTATAATATTGCCTTTTCTAATTCAGAGAGGACAAGTTTATTAAGAACTTTTACCTTGTCTCTTGCCCACTGGATAGTATGTTCGATAGCAGCTGGAAAAGACTTCAGAGTACAAAATGGTATTTCCTCTTCTGGGGGGTCCCGCTATTGGAAAATAAAAATCCCATTATTATTTATTGCTGGGTACTTGTGTGGTGTGACAGAAAGTAACGTAAAATTTTACATTACTTCCTACTTTGGAAAGTGATTCAAGAATCCTTAATATATAAGTTCTCTGCATACTCCAGGTCACTACATGAAGAAAAACATTTGAGAATCAAGCTTGGTGTTTTCCTAGAGGAAATGGGTATTAAATAAATGGGGAATGATTAAGGTGTTTCACTAGAAGCACCACTAAAGATCGCCTTGTCTATTAGACGCTGTGTGTACAGCCTACTCAGCCAAAAATGACTCAATTTATGCCTTTTTACTTAGAAATATCTATTTTAATTTGCTGATATATAAGCTACCATTAACTTTTTATAATTCAAAGAGGGACACTATCAATAATACTAAATTGTGTTTTACAAGAATCTTCAATTTAAAAAATGGGAGAATTTTAGCAGAAGTAGCAAAATTAAAGATTTCCCTACTATGAAAATCTTCCCATGGGATTTTACATGTCATCATTGCCCTCCTGTTTAATACACTAATTAAACATAGTTTAATCTATTGTATTATCATCATTACATGTACCAATGTACTTCATGAAAGAAAATGGGAAAACAGTGAACCCTAAGAATTAAAAAAATTTACTAACTCAAACATATTCCTTAAATCAAGGGACATTGATACTTATAAAAACCATATACCTTGAATTTTTTTTACCTGAATTGTCCATTTTAAAATTACAAAGCCTACAATTATTTCCTAGACCCACAGTCTCAACTTGAGCAATATTGTAAAATCATTTATGGGGGTCAAAACTGTTACATTTTACCATCTACCTAAAATATACAGACATATACATACACCTTGGTTCCACCACTGAAGAAATCTGAATTTTCCAGGTAGATTCTGGGAAAATTACCAGTTTTCACAAGTATTTCTAATAATGCATGCTGGGGCATAAATTCTTAATAAGGATGAACATTAGAAATGAATATATAGCTATTATACTTGTATTCTTCTTTCTTTATATGCCAGCCTGTATCTTATACACTAAAACCAAAAGATCATTAAGTGGATATGATTTCAAGTCTTCGGTGACAGTTCTATTTTCAACCCAAAAGTTAAATTGCTTCTAAAAGCTTTTTAAACTCTAGGGTTGCTAGAAAACTTAGAAGTTCTGAGAAATAGTGTAAAGATTATTACAGAAAGGTCAAATATTTGTGATGATTTCTAACAATTGGATTTAGGGACCAGGGAGATAGCTCAGTTCACAGAATGCTAGCTGTGTGAGCCTGAGGACTTACTTTTGCTCTCAAGACCCATGAAAAAACGGGTGTGGAGGTATGTGCTTGTAATCCAGTATGGAGAGGCAAAGACAGAGCGTGTGGGGGGGGCTTGAGGGGATGGAAGGAGGTGGTGGCACTTGCTTGCTAGTCAGCTGAGAAAATCTAGGCTTCCCGAGCTCAGTGAGAGACCTTGTCTCAAAAAATAAGAGTACAATAGAGAAAGATACCTGACATTGAACTCTGACCTTCACATAGGGGTCCCCTCGTACCCTTAAAACTTGGGTTCAACAGATTTAAAAATGCAGATGCACATATAAACCTGACCGTCAGAGCTAAAACCAAGATTAATAAAGAGAGTCAAATTTACTGATTCCTCAATGAAGACAAAATTATGACATAAAAGACAGACATTTATTGAATATACTGACTTACGTGACTATTATAGGATTCAGTCAATTGAGGTACAATAATTTCAGTGTGTCCCTTTGTGCCCATTGTTCCAGAATCTAGGAGAGGCCGGAGATTTGCTAAGCAACGGCTATTTGGAGACAAAATATGCAAAAAACAAACATGAAAGTGAGCAATAAATAGTAAAGAGAGGGCAGCTCCTGCTGCTTATTTAATATTCCACATGTTGATAACTTCTGAATGCTCTGTTGTAGGAAACAGAACATGGCCCACGTAACACTTCTACTTCCTAGCTCTGTTACATATATAAAACTTTCTGTTCAACCTAGTATTTTTGATTCTTTCTACTTACTACCACCAAATTCTGGAACTTTTAAACATCTATTTCCAACTAAATTATTAACTATGTTATTCTATCTTCACTTACTTTCTATTTATTATTTATTTTCAGACTCTACGTTCTACCTCACTCTATTTTCTCTGTCTTTATTCCAAACAGGATTAGCTAAATACTTTCATTAGTCATGTTTTTCTTAACTTTGTATCTGGTCACTCTAACACATAAACACCCAAAAATAAATAGAATTTTTCCCCCTACTTTTTCTTTCTTCTGCTCAAGATTCATCTTCTTTCTCATTTCTCAACTGGTAAGCTTCTCTGACAAATGCTCTAGTATCCTGACACTGTAGTTCAAATAATGATTCATTCAACAACTGACTTTATAAATCACACTGAATGAAATCAGATGACTGCCATTGAAGATATAGTGGTGGAAAAGAAATGGTCTCTAGATGAAAGATTTAGTGAAGAAACAAACATTAAGTAAACACATACGTAAAAATAAAAAGTAAGTACCACAATGAAAAAGTATCAAGAAAGCAGGTAATATCTGCTTTAAAGAAAAATATTTAGGCTGAAACTGAAAGATAAGGGAATAGTTTAAAGGAAAGAACAGGCAGGTATATTTGGGGAGAAGAATTCTGGAGGAAGAGAAATACAATTTCCTCATGCCAAAAAACAATTTAGTTCCTAAGGTAAAAAGGCCTTTCAAGACCCTAGAGAAGGCATAGACAGCCAGAATAAGGAGAGCCAGGGAAGACTGGGCACATTAAACATGGGAGCAATGGCCAGGTGGTACGTATTTTATGAAGAACATTTAGGTTGTTTTACCAATACTGAATTCTTCTAGATACACCAGGAAACCATCAGCATGCTTGAATTTGAGTAGTACTATTAGAGTGACATAAAAAAGAACCAGAAAATTTGGTAATTTTCCAAAAAGTGAGGGTGAAAAACGAAACTAAAAATGGAAAGTAGTTCTTTATGCACTTGAATCTCAAGAACATACCTGTCTACATATCTCCTGGCTTCCACATTATCTAGTGCTGTAATAATGATATCTTGCTTAGTGTAAAATTCATCACTGTATATAATCTCAGTGGCAGGACAAACTTTGTTCAGGTGTGCATCTATTTTTAATTGAGGATTTATTTTCAGAGTTGCTTCAGCAGCAGTATAGCTTTTAGGTTTCTAAACAAGTAACAAATAAAAACAGAAGGAATAAATGTTAAACAGAAAAGATGAACTATGACTGAATTTACATATACTAATCATTTGGAATATATATGAGGTGACAGCAAGGCAATGAAACTAGCTCAAATAATTTACATGCTAACAATCTAAACAAACTTCATTGTGTAGCAAAGTGTTTTAGAGATTTTAAAAATATTCAAAAATGCTATTTAAGTCTTAAAAACAATTTTTTAAAAATTACAGTTTTATTAGCCATCATTGAATCATTGTGTTATTTCAGGGGCATGAAGGTCCATTTTGAATACTGGCTCTGAATCTACATTCCTTTAGAGCAGCTTTTGTATTTGGGCATCTGATCTAATAATGGTCTTTCTGTCTCTTCTGGCTCTATGAAGCTAACATCTTTTATTTCTTACTGTAAAAACAAAGTCAGAAGCTCTTAGAACTCAGGAAATTAATAAAGAGGTCTTCATTGTACACCTAGAGATAACGCACAAAGCGAATTGTTTTAATCGACATTTTAATTCATAAGAGGCTCCACTGCCACGTCCTTTGTTTTTATACGCGTAAGAGGACATCAGGAAACTATGACACCTGGTGTGGTCACATCTGTTCACAGCCTGCCTAAACTTCATTTCCTAAGACTGACAATGAGTTGTCAACACAAGGGAAAAATATGTTTTTGATTAATACATTTCTTTCTTTTCTATACTGTTTATTTGATATAGGCTTATGTAACTATCACTAGCCTCTTACTCACTGTGTAGACTGGGTTGGCTTGGAACTCAATGCCCTTGAGAGCATTGATTAAAGCAATGAGCTACCAAACACTGCCTGTCTTTTTTCCTGATTTAAACATTTTAATCTTTGAAAAAACTAGTAGTCTTTTTACAATTAAAGGGGACATTAAATAAAATAGCACAGCAATTTAAAATTCTAACCCTTAAAACTTACCTGTTTTGTAACAAAAAGAAACAAGAAGTAGAGTTAAAATCTGTGCTTTCAAGCCTGAAATTAGAGGGCTTGTTTACGGAAACACACTCTGGTGACTACAAAAGTACTACACATGTTTTCTAGCTCAAATACTAACATCTAAAAATCAATGCAAAAGCCAACTTTATTATACACGAAAGGTAAATTTTTGTTTTCTTCATTTTGTTCTTCCCAAAGAACATGTCGTTTTTTCTCTTAGGAGTCTAACAAAGGACAACCATTATCTATTTATGAAAAGAAACATTAACAAACCTGTATGTGATGAGGACGAAACAGGAACTGTCTGTTTAGGTTGGATTTTTCTATCAAATCAGGATCTGTAACTGTAACCTTATATCAGAGGAGAACAAAACAAATAAATCTGCTTTGCATTTCTCACTATGACTGGAACAGTACCCTCAAATTATTTTTTCTAGTAAAAGTCATTACAAAAGTAAAATTCTGAAGTTGCCAATAATATGCTATCATAGATTTAATTCCAATTAATATTTAGTCAATGAGCATAGTCCAAGTAAGGCAAGATCTATAAACTATAAGGCCATTGAGTATTTTTTTAAATAATTTTTATGTCTGTGGCTATTTGCATTCTCAGGGCAGAGTCAACTAGCTGTCACAGATTGATTTTATAGGCCTAAAATACTTGAATTTAGCATCTTAAGAAAGCGTAGACCAATTCCTAAAGATGAAAGGAAACAAAAGCTCAGTTAGACTTAAGAAGACTGGCCTAGGTCCAGTGCTGCTCAGTGCGGGTTCCAGTTTCAGTGCTGACTGATGTTCGTGCACTGATTTTTCTTTTAGTAATTTTCCTGATCTATGTGCCTACTTTTTTGTGGAATTTTATGTTAGAGGGTTATCTTTTTTAATTTAACAACTACAAATATTATGGTTGGGATACAGTGTCTACAAAAAGGCTCACTGTGTCTTTGATTCTGGGCTTCAAAGATATGAAGCTTTGTAAGTCAAACATTTTTATGTAGTTCCAAATTTTGGAACTTATCACTTCAGCTACTGCGGAGGCTGAAGTAGAAAGATTTTAAGTAAAGGCCTGCCTAAACTACAAAGTAAATTTAAGGCCAGCTTAGGCAATTCAGCAAGAGACTGAAAAACAAAAAAGTAGAAAAATAAAAGGGGGCTGGAATACAGTTTAGTTTTGGGGATCTGAACAACATGTGCAAGGACCTAGGTTCAATTCCCCACACAGAAAAACAATCCTAAAATTAGCTTTAAGTTATCTAAACTTTCCATGTTCTAACTAAACAATTTAGTAAGATTCAAAAAAAATTTTTTCCCCAATTTTAGGTCAGAAAATCCTAAAAGATTTTAAAAATGAATCATTTCACATACTTGAATCTAAGTACGCATGTTCATAAATTTTATGGCTTATCCTTTACACATGCCTACATCACGTAAAAGACCTTACATTTACATGTCACATACCTTTACTCTGCCCTTTCTGAAAGATAATTAAACACAGAAATGTAGGCTGATAGGCATTTTTTTCCCTTTCATTATTAAGCTAATCTCCATTACTGTCTTGCACTGCTTGTTACTCAGATGTCTCTTCTAGAACCCCTTACTCCACACTGTCAATTTCAATATTATTACATCTGCTTTTAAATCTGCTGAGTGTACAGAATCTATTTTGGAAAATTGTCAATGTTCCTTTTTGTTTTGTGTTCCTACTTTCTGTATCATTTTTAAATTTAAAGATTTTTTAATGTAGATTTTTCTATGTGATGGCTTTTTTTTTTTAAATTACACACTATTTATTTATGTGTGTGAGCACACATGCACAAGCCACACTAGGGCATACATGTGAAGTGAGTCTGTGTGTGTATGTGTATGTTCATATTGTACGGGTATGTATATGCCAGGGTACGTACGTAGAGGCCAAAGGATAACTTGTGGGAGTCAGTTCTCTCCTTCTACCTTGTGGGTCCTTGGGATTAAAGTCAGGTTGACAGGCTTGGTGGCAGCCTCTTTACTTCATGAGTTTCATCTCACCAGGCCCGGGTTCCATATTTTAAAGTGTAAATCATCAATGGATAATGTTTGCTATGCATAGTCTATGTGCTCTGGGTTTATAGGGACAGCTATGACTGAATTTTACACCTGTTTAAAGACTGGAGAATTCAATGGCCCTAAATTTTCTATAATAACATCTCTGCTTGAAATTTTACCCAATATATATGGGAATGGAACAGGGTCTAAGAGTCTTCTTTTCTGGTGAGTGATTTCTCTTTCTACTTGAAGTTTTAGACATCAAAGAGAGCAAGAAAAAAAAATGTATCTGGTGTTTAACTCAAGGTTTCATTTCTCCCTTGATTCTAGGTACCTGGGGATTTCTCTTTCCATCTTGACTGTCTGTGAACACTTACAGTTTTGTTACAGAAAGTCTCTGTGTTCAGAGTCATAGTGGCCTGCCGACATTACACGCTTTATTTTGCTGTCTGATGTCAATAGATTTCTTCACTACAGCTCTTGTCCAGACCTTTACCTACTAAAATCACTGTTACTTTTCATACAGTTAAAACATTCAGGTGGGCCAGGCGGTGGTGGCACACACCTTTAATTCCAGCACTCGGGAGGCAGAAACAAGTGGATCTTTGTGAGTTCAAAGCCAGCCTGGACTGTTACATAGAGAAACCCTGTCTCGAAAAACAAAAACAAAAAAAAGGAAAAAATTCAGGTGACCCACAAGTTTAAAGTAAAGGGATTTTTCTTTTCTTTTCTTTTTAAAAAATCAAATGGCTTTTAAGCCAGTAGACTCGTGGTTTATGTAGCAGTTTAGGAAATGCTAAGCATGGGAAACATAAATATGTACCTACTTATAACTATGATAATAATGAATCCCTTCAAAACTAGAACAAGAAGACAAAATGTGAATTATCATCTACTTTTCAGTTACCTGTGTAGTGTCATTGTTATTTACCAAGTTAAATATATGAACTTCGTAGTTACCAAGATAAATATATGAAGTCAGTAATGAAAATTTTTATCTTAAAAGGTAAAAACCACTACTAAAAAATATTTTAAATGCCATTATTTTGCAATGAACTCAGTCTGAGGAATTTTAACTGTATGCCAAAGTATCTACTATTCCCACTGTCTGAAACTCACCATTTAAACTATATTAGCTCTCTGCAACTTGCTAATGTCATCTCTCATGTTCAAATATTGTTAATATTTAACAACAGTATAACAAAATAATAACACAGTTTTCAGTTTGCAAAACTATGACAATAAAGGTTCCTTTCTAATTTTGATCTGGATGGTTGACTACAAAAGAAAAGATAGCCCATTTTCAGTTTCTGAGAATTTCAGAAAGTTAAGAACAGAGAAACACAGAATTTGCCACTTAAAGTGACCAGAAGACAACTACAATCCTCCAATTCTTAGTTTAATGATCTACTTGAAACACAGGCTGGAATAGTCAAAGACAGTTCAGAAAAGCGCAACACCAGAAATACAAACGTGTAAAGCTCAAAAGCCTTGTATCTTACCAATCCCTCCTCTCTGCTTGTACCAACACCCAGTAAGGCGAAATTTTTTAACATTTCACAGCCTATGGCACCACATCCTACCTATTGAAGAGAATAAGAGTATAAATGTCAGATGATAAAACTATAATGTCTACTCAACAGAGAACATTTTCATTCAGTTTTCTTTTAAATGCTATTATAATAAAAACTATTTTAAAAAATGACCATTTGTGATTCACTTGTGATAGACTGTACTTGCACAGGTTTCATAAGACCTTATAAGTGTCTCAAAGGAAAAAAAAAAGCACAAACAAATAAGGAGAATGTACTATTTATAATACTTCCTTTAAACAGAAAACATTGGAAGATTCCTAGCAAACGCTGAACACAGAATTCATTTTTTACACAGGCTAGAAAACAATGGCAGAAACAAAAGAAGACAAAACCCACCCAACCCAGAATTACTCAATATGAAAAATGTTTTTACTTTTATTAGATATTTTTCAGTTTATCTGAAAGATGAAGTTTAAGACAATTCTACTAAGAATTTTAAGTAAAACAGCTACTTGAAACTGAATTATTATAAGAAGTTCCATTTACATGTAAAATCTCAACAGAAATTATTAATCTTTAAAATATTACTTTATAGAAATGATTGTTAAAATCAAGTATTATTTTTAAGACTTGCCAAGAAAGTTATACTCTTGAGAAAAAAATCTCTCTCACACTATACTAAGACATTTTAAAAAGAGAATACGGGCTGGAGAGATGGTTCAGCGGTTAAGAGCACTGGCTGCTCTTCCAGAGGTCCTGAGTTCAATTCCCAGCAACCACATGGTGGCTCACAACCATCTGTTATGAGATCTGGTGCCCTCTTCTGGCCTGCAGGCAACACATGCAGACAGAACACTGTATACATAATAATATATATACATAATAAATAAATAAATCTTAAAAAGAAGAGAACACATTTGCTCATTTCCTAATTTAGTGAGGAAAAAACCCCCACATTTTACAAGTACTTCTAGAAAATCATTTAATGTTGAAAGCTATTATATTCAGATTTTATTTTGAAATGCATATTCCTTGGATTATGAATTGACTAATGTTTTATGGAAAGGGCCAGAGAGTCAGTATCTTAAGCTCTGGGGGTTCTATGACTTGTCAGTCACTCATTTAGAGCCAGCTGTTGACAGTTGACAGCAGTTTGAACACACTTCTTATTCCCATTCTTATTCATACTTACTAGAAAGACATTCAAACTGTGAAGCTTCTGACATAATGTATCTCCAATGCAGGCTCGCAAGGCATCATATCTATCTCCTCTGGAGAAACATTTACCAAGAAAACAGAAAGACACAAGAAATACATTTTATTATTTTTATAACAATTTAGTATTGTGCTTTAAAGGAGAATATACTGTAAGAGCTTCCTCCATCTTTTCTCACCCCTAAACAAAGAACCAGAGGTAGTAATGACGCTAAGAGGGAGAGGTTGCTGCCAGAGAGGAGCCCCTCATTGGTGATACAAAGCCGACAACCCTGAACCCAAACACACACAAGCCACACTAACTGCACTTAGCAGAATGTGTTTATATATTTATGCATATATACAAAGAAAATTAGAAAAAAGAGGACATCAATTTGAGAGGGAGTGCGGTGTACTGACAGGGTTAGAGAGAGGACAAGGAAGGGGGAGTTGATGTAATTATATTTCAATCCTTTTTATATAAAAATTTTTCCTTAATTCATGAGAAGAGCTACCTTCTTTGAAAGAGAAAAGACCCTACCAATAGCCAAATGACTTAAGTAAAGATGACTTTAATTTATAATAGGGGATCCATTCTAAGATCATCAGTGGATTCCTGAAACTTTCGATTATACTGATCCCTAAGCATACTAAATTTTATACTATACATACATTTATAAACTTATTATCTGTAGGCTGAATACCAAAGAAAAATTAACACAGTTCTTTCCACTTCTTTGCAATGTTATGGTTAGATTATTTCTTCTTTCTAAAATTATTTATTTATTTGGTTTTATGAGGCAGGGTTTCTCTGTATATCCCTGGTTATCCTAGAACTCATTCTGTAGACCAGGCTGGCCTCAAACTTACAGAGATCCGCCTGCCCATGCCTCCCAAATGCTAGGAATAAAGGTGTGCACCATCACTATGCCCGGCTAAAACTTATGTTTTAATTTAGTTTTGGCTTAGTTATTTTTAGTTGTGTTGAAACAGGGTCTTGCTTATGATGTCCAGGTTTGTCCTGAACTATGTGCATGGCCACTACTCCTGCTAGACTTACCAAATTTTTACAACCTCAGTGTAAAGCTTTTTTGTTTTAATTAACATTTTTTCCTTTATTTTACATATTGACCAGTTTCCTCTCCTCCCATTCCTTCCTCCCCCTACATCCACCCACTCATTCTCTGTCTCCATTCAGAAGGGGGCAGGCCCTCCCATGGGCAGATCAAGTTGCAGTAGGACTGAGCTCCTCCCACTTTATAAAGGCTGGGCAGGGAAATCCAGCTTGAGAACAGGTTCCCAAAAGCCAATTAAGCACCAGGGACAAGTCCTGATCTCACTGCTAGGAGCCTTATAAACAGACCAAGCTACGTACATACATGTAGAGGGCCTAGGTCGGAATAGAGCTATAGTAATAAAAATAGCTTGGTATTGGCATAAACACACATGTGGATCGATGGAATCACATCGAAGACATTGATATAAATCTACATCCTATGAACACCCGATTTTTGACAATGAAGAAAAAGAAAGCATCTTCAACAAACAGTGCTAGCATAATATAAATATAAATTATATATATATTATAAATTATATATATATATTATAAATTAATAAACAGGACCTCCTGGAACTGAGAAGCTCCTGTACTGCTAAGGGCACTGGCAATAAGACAAAACAGTAGCCTACAGAATGGGAAAAGATCCTCACCAACCCTACATCCGACAGAGGGTTAATCTCCAAAATATACAAAGAACTCAAAAAACTAGGCATCAAAATACCACATAATCCAATTAAAAAAATATGACACAGATCTAAACAGAGAAATGGCTAAAATACACTTAAAAAGAATTGTTTAACACCCTTAGTATGAGGGAAATGCAAATCAAAAAAACTCTGAGATAATCACCTTACACCTGTTTTTTGATTTTTTAGATTAAAAACATTGACATTCTCCTATAAAGACTGCATGTTACTTTCTTCTCCTTGGTATATATCACTGCCAGCACCATCACTACTGCATTTGAAGCACATTGTTGACTTCAAACAACCACAAAGCTTACTTTGAACATGAGAAACTCTGATATAAACAGAGATGACCTCTAAAGGCAGACAGAAGGATGAGTTATGCCATAGAAAAGAGTGTGCATTGTCATCACTCCATACCCAACTATATGCAATTTAAATTTATCAATAGTTATTTCTGCACTTTTCCATTTTTTAATTTTTGATATTTTACAGGTAACTAAAATATCAGGAAGTTAAACTGCAGATAAAGAGGAACTACTGTATTCAAGAAAAAGAAATGCTAAGATCATAATATTTAAAAAAGTTCTTAGCAGAATCGATGGGAGGCATTTGGAGTTACTAACTCATTTAAACTGAAGGCAAATCTAAGAGATGTGGTTTTCTGGGATAATAAAATCTCTAAAAGTTTTAACTGATTTTGAAAAAGACTTATAGCCTCAAATGGAGAATGGTTTATATATATAAAATGTATCAATCTTTTACACTAATATTATGACATGTGGATGTTAATTATTCTCATGGCATACAATCTAAAACTCTATATCATTACAGATCATGTGTTAACAAATCATGACACTATTGTAATATTTACCCACTAGGCAGAGAAGAAACAAGTCAAGAAGAAAAACGTCAGGATGAGAGACACCTAAGACAGACACATTTTATACAAAATTGCTGAATCTCTTGCTTCTTAAAGAAATACTAAGAAAAAAATTAGACAGATTTTGAGCATTACCGTGGGAGGAACTCTTCACGACCAGGACTGCTTAGGGATTCAACAGTATCTGCTGCTTCAAGATACAACTGAGAGAGAAAGTAAAAAAATAACTATGCATAAAACTTAAATCACTAAAAAAAAAAAAATCCTGCTTTTCTCTGATAGTTATTTAATCATGAGAAGAGATAACAAAATGGCAATTCAATGTAAAATATTAGAAAAATGTTTATAATATATATTCTTAAAATAAACCCTGTGAAAACCTAAAGAACTGTTACAAAGTATGTAATTCAATTCATGTCACTCACTCATCCTAAGGATAATTTGCTTTTTAATCTTCAGAGGAAATTTTACCTCAAATTCTGTTTTTCATAACTACAGAAAACCTCTGGAAGTCCTATTCAATTTTAGATACATTTGAATAAACAGTACGATTAGCTTGAGAAGAAAGTACCCACTCTGGACTTACTTTCAACTGGATATATTTTATGTCATCTTTAACCACATACATAATTACAGAAGAAAAGATCCAGGAAGACAGTTTCAACATTTTTAGTACAAAAAAAGAACTTACTTCAATAACAATTAAAATAACCCAGCCTTACTCATAAACAACTCATTTTAAATTTAAGCATAATCAAATGTTTACCTTTGTAAAATAACTACATTAATAGCATAATTTATATTTCATATGATGTTAACTTCCACCAATCAACTTGTTATCTATTTAAAATAATTTAGCAGAAAAATGGTACGTGTGGGTGGAATGTTAAAAACTCAACAGAAAAGACCTGAAGAACATGTGGAAACTTTGCCAATCAGTTTCCTTCTGGTAACAGATGGAGTGTTTTTAGTGCCTGTAATGTTTTTTATCTTACATGGCTCTTATATTTACACCATTCATATATTCTCCATATCTAGGCGATATCAAGAATGAAGCCTAAAGGTTTGATATGGCAAAATTTCTACAGAACAAGTTCAAGAGCCCTGGGAGCCCCAAAAGCTAAGCGAATGGTACTAAAGAAAAACTATAGCATTGAAAATTTGTTATTTTTATTTTATGTGATAGGAAATACATCTGAGAGAACAACTGGTTTATATCCCAACAGACAAAATATATTCACCTGGTAGTTCTGACTAAAGAATTAAGCTTTAGAATTTCAATTATAAAATTATATCACTTGCTTTTTCTTTTCTAATATATTTATACAACATTATAATTAACAACACATTCATATTATGGATGGAAATACTCAACTTAAAATGTAAAGAAATAGGAAAAAACTGAACAAACCCATTGGCACAAAGGAGAAAACTTCCCGGTCACAGCTTTTAATACTTCTTGGCTGGCAACACCCCCAACTGCTGCGGCAAGTGGGGGTAAACAGCCTTGAGCAGTCCACGAGAGCCAGTGCACAATGTCATGATTCACTTCAGGCTGAAACACAAACCACAGACCACAGCAATACTAACAGTATTCTCATGGTACCTGTGACTTCAATGACTAATTACCAATATTATTAGAACTTAACTTCAAACAAATACTCCCAAACGACTTGATTTCCTTCCTAAATAAAAAATCTTAATCTCATGATTAAAATACCAGTTTTCATGTTGCCTTAAGAAGCTTTTTTATTTACTAGTCTCTATTTACTCTATTTGCTTTTCTGACTGTACTCTATTCTACCATTTAGAGTAAAATGATTATCTAAAATTTATAGTTTTTGCTAAAAGAACAGTCCTACAAAGCTAGCTACATAAAAAAATAATTGGAATTTTAAGTCTATAAAACTAAAGAAAAAACTTTAACCCAGAAAAGTAAGAATAAGTAAAGAACAACAAACAACAACAAAAAAAATGACAGAACAAAAATGATTTCAAAAAAGGTTTTCTATTTTCTCTTTTTGGTGTGTGTGTATATATAACCTTTACACACATATACAACATCAGGTATACATCTAGAAACTAGAACTTTAGATTTGTGAGGAAACACTGAATTCTAATTTTGAACATTGCAGAACAGTAGGGAAGGGGAAATCCTCTTAGGAGGGTACCAAGTTGTGACCTGTGCAGAAGGGACTCCTGTGGTTCTGAGCTCACTTCCCTGGTACAATGGTTGAGAATCATCCTCAGAGAGATCTTCTTCTTTTCTTTTTAAAAATCAAGTTGGACTTTTTGTTGTTTTTGTTTTGTTAATACATCTCTACACTGGCTAGGCGAGCACCCCGAGAATCAGTATGATCCAGGTCTGTGTGATGGGAGGTCCAGCCTGCACTGCAGAAGGAAGCAGACGGCACAGCTGGGAAGCTGGCCATGAAGGATTCCTCTGCAAGCATTTCACCAGCACTGAAAGCCTCTGCCTGACTGCTTTCTACCCAATCTCAGAGCCCCAGAGACACTGTAGAAACACAGCCACTGTTCGGGCATTTCTCACGGCTGAGCCTGTAGCAGGAGAGCACCTCTAATGTCAAACAGAAAGCCCTAACTTCAGCTGACAGAAACAGTGTGAGCGCTGTGGCTCCAGCCTTGCTGTACTGCTCAGTATGAGCACGCGGAGACAAGAATTCAGGAAGCAGCAGTGAGAGAAGCAGACTTTGTGAGCAGGCCACGTCAGGACCGAGCCGAAGACAGCTTGCCCCAGTCTAATCTACCTGGAGTTCAGAGAGAAAACAACTTACTACTCTCTTGTCCTTGACACAAGTACACTACAAAATAAGTGTTCTTTTTATTCCTGAGGGAATAAAAAGAAGCAACTCCACCTACTAACTCTTCAGCAAGGAAAAAACACCAACCATCCTTTCTGTTGTTTTGTTTTTATTCATTTTCTACTATGCCAATACCTTCTATTTACATATCATATCTTGCTTTCTATCTTTTCCTTTCTCTATCATCTTATTACTTAATTTTTAATACTTTTACATCTTAACTTGCCCTAATTCCTAAAGTATTTCCTGTCTTCTATTAGGTGTATAATTTATATTCTAATTGACTTGTTTTAAAAACTTTATATGTCTGGTTCGCTCTTGAATTGTTACTGGCATTACTATGGTCAGCTCTCCTTGAACAGCAGTGAGGATTAAGAGTTCAAGAGAAGAATTCCCACAGACACCATCATACAAAGCCAGAAAAAGACTTATCTCCCAACAGATGTACAAGTGATAATGTATAAACACAGAAATACGAACAGCAAGACAGTCCAATAACTGAAATCAAAGAAAATGAAGTGGTACTAGAAGTAATGCAGATCAGAGTTATAACACAGAAGTTGTGGGATAATGGTCTTGTACACTGTGAAGATCTGTCACTCGTATTGGTTGAATAAAACGCTGATTGGCCAGTATCCAGGCAGGAATATATACATATGTATAGGCAGGGCGACCAGACTAGGAGAATTCTGGGATGAGGAAAGGCAGAGATATAATCACCAGCCAGATGCAAAGGAAGCAAGATGAGAATGCCTTACTGAGAAAAGGTATCAAGCCACGTGGCTAAACGTAGATAAGAATAATGGATTCATTTATGTTGTAAGAACTAGTTAGTAATAAGCCTATGTAATAGGCATACAGTTTATAATTAATAAAAGCCTCTGTGTGTTTATTTGGGACTGAATGATTATAGGGCTGGGACAGAAACTTCCATCTACACACATAAGTAATGCAGACCAAAAATTATCAAAGTAGAAATCAAAATAATGACACTAAGAGTTGATTCTGTGGAAGGATAGAAGGTTGACATACTGCCAAAACGACCAAAAGGAAGGAGAGGGGAGGAAACTCAAGTCACTAAAACTAGAAAACAGTGTGTTACACAGATAAAACTGAAATACAGGGGAACAGGAAATACCTATAAAAAATATACTGATAATTTAGGAAATCTAGAAAAAAATGAATACATTTCTAGATATCTATGACTTATCAAAACAGAACTAAGAGGATACAAAAGCAACTAAGTGGATATACAATAAGCAGATAGACTGAAGCAGAAGTAAATGAGTGTCCCAACAAAACAAAGCCTACAATCTGTTATACTGATGAGTTCCACAAGATTTTTAAGGAAACTGTAACCTGCCAAATTATAAAACTTTTAGAAGAGCACAGAAGAACTTTGTGGCCTTGGCTATCATTCATGGTTGTGGATGTAGTTCAGTGGCAGTCCTGGGATTGAAGTTACAATTGCAAAATTCTAAAGCTTTTAGAAATAAATGGGCACAAACTATTAGAAAAACGGATAAATAAGTAAAAGAGAATATTTATAGAATGTGTTTGAAAAAAGACTCAAAAGCTAAAAATTATAGAAACTCTAATCGTTAAAAATAATTAAAAATAGGCAGATTTAAAAAGTCACCTTATCCAAAAAATGTACAATAGTCATAAAAATATGCACAAATTCACTGTCACTTTAGTGAAATGCAGATCAAAGCTAGGCAATACATTTTCAAATGGCAATGCTGTTATATCAGAAGGGAATATAGTGTTCTGAAGAGGTTGCTGCAACTGAAACTGAACCAGATCTTGTAAGAAAGCAAGACTGTCTAGCTGTTTTGAAAACACATGGGGTGGGCATGAGGTGTAACCTTTTAATTTCAGCAACCAGGAGGTAAGAAGAGGTGAACTTTCTGAATTTGAGGCTGGTCTGCATACAACTGAGTTTTAGACCAGAGAGGGCTACAAAGTCTCAAAAATTTCTCATTTTAATCATCTTCTTTTACATGTATTACATGACTTTGCAATATCTTTCTAGGTTCTTAACAAGCGAAATGAAAATATTTGTCTATATAAAAATGTGTATGTATTTGTAGAAGAAATTTTTAGAACAAATTTTTATTTGTATTCACAGAACAAAATCAACACTATTATAAAGTCAAAAGCAGCAAATAAGAGTTAAATGCCACACAGTATTCTAAAAACTTTATGAAACCCAGTTATGTAATGTCCACAACAACTTGCGAGTTAATGTAATTTTATAGATACACAAAGTAAAGCAAATGAAGCAAAGAACTAGTTTAATGCCAGAGAATTAGTAGGCAGCACAGAGAGATCTGAATGTAGGAAAATATTTATACACAGAACATTTATGCTATAAACAAAACTCAGTCAACCACAATTTTGTAAGTATTTACCCTCTCGTCCAGGGTCTCACTTATAGATATTGTTAGTTTCAACAGTTCATCTGAATCTTGCTGACATCTACAATTATAAAACAAAATACCTCAATTTCAATCTTTTGAATTGCCACCAAGGTCATATTCAAAACTAAATCATAAGATACATACATATAAATAGGAAAGGGAAAATCTACTAGTATAAAATACAATGTGTTTTAAGCTAACTTCAAAGTTACTCTCTTATGAATCTATTACTTCAAAACATGGTCCTCTAAGCACATGAGATTTAGATTTAAACCTATAAAGCAAGAAACCCTTTGTAATTCCTGACTTAGGCTATAAAATATTACCACAGACTAACAGTTCAACATCAGCAGGTTTTGGTTTAAAAGTTATAGATTTTAAAGTCTTCAAATATGAAAAGCTCTCATGCAGTATGATTCCATTCTTACACACTCCTACCAGTAAGTCACCCTCAATGGTATGTTTATGCAGTTTGGCATATTTACTAGTAATGTAATTAGAAGAGGCTTAGTTATATTTCTTAAACTATACTTTCTGAGATATAGTTTTCATAAAAAAAGAGAACAGTTACCTTAAACAAAAAGCATTACCTGATATTTGGCTTACGATTGTAGTTTTCCTGAAACTGGTCCAAGGCAAGCATAGCGGCATGGATCTGTAAAGGGGCCTATTTGAAATATGAAAAATTGTCTAGCGTTTGTTAAGTGCTATGGACCAGGGCAATTTTTTCAAGTATCATTTACTTTCACCCTCACAATAAAAAGTATATGATGAATGCCATTAGAAAAGTTAAATAACTTGACTTCAAGAGCATAAAGTACTTCAAGACATTTCCAAATGACTCGTGTTTACTAGGTGTTCACATGCGGCATTAGCTGAACAACAAAGAAAAACCTTTGTACAGCCAGGTGTGCTGATAGAAACCTTCAATCCCTGCACTCAGGATGCAGGAAGAAAGCGGGTCTCTTTAACCTAGTCAGCATAGTGAGTTTCAGGGCAGCCATGGCTATGTAGAGACCCTGTCTAAAAAAAACCAAAACTAAAACCATTTCAACAAGCATTTACACAAGAACACCTAATCTTTTTTTATATTAAGGGTTTATAAATTTGGAAACTGTTCATTTCTTATTTACTGTTAAAAAATCAAAGTGATGAAAAGTGGAATGTAACATATGTTTAAGGTTGTTTCTACTTGTACCACATAAAACCCTGTGGCCAGTGAAATGGCCACCACCAGGCCTGACCACCTGAGTTCAGCCTCTAATCAGGCGCTGTGCCATCCCAACTGCCCACCTTCCACCGCCCCTGCACACAAAATAAATAAATGTCTAATAAAACCACATGGCTAAGAAAATCTTGTATTAACGTCCTGTCCACTACTAAACTGCTTTTTAATTATCAAAGCTGAAAAGTCACTGAAGTACAACTTCATTTTATTCGAACATCATTTAATGATAGAAATTTAAAATCCCATCTACAACTCTGCTACCTGCAAAGTAAATATTTACCTCAGGTTTGCTAAAATCTGCAATAAGGCACTTGGGATGTTTGATCTGCCTCTCCAGGGATTCCTAAGAGAAAAGAGCAGTATTGTTTCATAGCAAATTGAGTGATTTATTTCATAAAATATGTCAGCATACCTACAGCAAAGGATCTTTCTCCAAGGCTGAAAATGAGTGAGGCTGGACTGACACGTTGTTCACTAATATCTTATTACTGCAGCAAAACCCAGCTGTTCTACATAGTGACTTCAAAAGAATTAGTGAAAATCTTTATAATCCCAATTTTTAAAAAAACTTTTCTACTGACTCTTTGAGAATTTCACATCATGCACCCCAATTCTGATTATCCTCCCCTTGTCCCTGCCAGCCACCCATGCAAAAGAAAACAAAATACAGTAAACAAGCAAACAAACAAAACAACAACAGAAATATCTCATTGCTTCCCCTTCTTTCCTGCCTCTCCAACACCTCTTCATCTGTCCTGGTGGCCCTGGAGGCTTCAGTGTGCCCTATATTGTACCTCTTTGTCCCATCAGTTTTACTGGCAAATGTTCATTGCAACGTATCACCAGTCTCGTTTAAGGCTTTGTTCTAATGTAAAAGCTACCATGTATTCTGATAGCATCAAGTAACTAAGACTAGTTATGCCTGGTAAGTCTTGGGTAGATATTCCGAGTTGCAATCCTTATGGGTGTAAGATAAGAATACACAGGCAAAGAAAGGAAAAAAAAATTGAAAGTAACAATTTGATGTACAAAATTATTTAATTAGGAATAGAGCAACAGAAATTATACAGAAGCAAATCTGACTAGCTGCCCCTATTTTAATTGGCTTAACTTTGATTTGAGCAAAATCTTGAAGAAAAACAAACAAAATCAAAGAAGTTAAAACCTTCAGAACATGAAAAAACTCCCTAAAGCCTTTAACATCACCACCATCAACAGCCCAACAATTAAGACATGCTATACGGCACTGAGAGGCAGCATGCACGATGCTCTGTAGTTCTAAGACACAAGAGTCTATACTCAAGTTGGCAGTTAATGATTTTCTTTCACTACAAATCATCAAGGTAATTATGCTACATTTCAAACATAATACAGATTAAAACTGTAATGACGTGAATTAACAATTGAGTAATAAAGAATAACAATCTGAAAATACTTTATCTTTTCCTTAGGCAGTAAATAACTCCTGTGATTAAACTCTTTCATTATTTAGGAAGGTATAGCTCCTTTGAGATGTGATCACATACCCCAATCACATACATAAGTTATTCTAGCTATAAAATTGTATAAGCTTATGTGTACCTGCCTAATTCTGCAGTATAGAGGACTACACATACTAAGGAAGTTTTTGAGTCACAGCCCTGTCTTTTTTTTCATATGTTATTTTTATAGTATCAGTGTGTCCCTAAGTTGTTTATATTTTCAAGTTGGTTATAAATTTTTAAAAGAGAACAGTTTATTTTTTAAGCTAATTTGGATTAAGTAAGCATTTTATTTTTTGTGTTGTTCTTTTTCTAAAACAAAAATGTTTTAATAAAAAAAAAATACTTACAAAGCAAAATGTTTTAGGAGTCTTCACTTGTACAGCTATGCCTCCATGTAAATATGGATCCAGTTCTGTAGTATCACCAATGCTGAAGGAAAACGGCGACACCACTGGGGGAAAATAAACATTACACACAGGTATTTAAATTTTAAGATGTTTTATCACAAAGATATTATTCTCTATTTATAAAAGTAAGATTCTAAAACAGATCTTTTTTCTTTTTTACAGGGTTGGCAATCTATTAGGAGCCATACCAAGTACTTCTTCCAATATGAGCTCTGGGACTTAAAAATATTTGAGTAAAACCAGAGAGTAAAGAAGTGCAAGGTTCTTACTATGAAATATTAAAATATATTAAAAATCTCTAGATCAAGCTAATAAAAATTTAACTGGTACATGAACATATAAAAGGAACAAACTGAGGACCTGAGAAACATGTTCAAGTACACAGAAACAAAATAAAGTGGTAAATAAAGATAAAACCTTAAACCAGTGGAGGAAAATAGGATTATTCAATATATCTTTAAGAAAACAGACCACTAGAGGAAATATCCCATATGGATAAGAATTTTAAATATTGAAAAGACTCTAACTTTAAAAATGTATATAAAAACACTGGAGAAAAATTACTTTTAAAACAAGGAGGAGGCTCTTTTTAAACACTCAAAATGTGGAAAGCCTGAAAAAGCTTGTGATTAAAAAAAAAAAAAAAAAAAAAACCAGACTGCATGAAAACAGAGCTTCCACAGTAGAGTCAAGAGACACTTATTAATAATGTTCATTATCAGCATTAAAATAAACTTTAATGCCAAGTAATACTCCTACTTTGGCATTTATCTTTTGACTTTGCTGGGCAGCTTTACTTTCATGCAGTTTCCTTTTTTTGTTTTTTTGAGACAGGGTTTCTCTGTAGCTTTGGAGCCTGTCCTGGAACTAGCTCTTGTAGACAAGGCTGGTGTCGAACTCACAGAGATTCACCTGCCTCTGCCTCCCAGGTGCTGGGATTAAAGGCGTGCGCCGCCACTGTCTGGCTGCAGTTTCCTTTTTTAAGAGTCCTGGGAACTGTTAAGAAGACGGTCAGTGGCTCAGCAGGAAACTAGCAAAACATACGATTCACATTAAAGAGAAAGAAAACACTGCCAACCAAAGCTCAAGATATTTAAACTCATTTATAATATGAAAATGCAAAAAGCTAAACACACAGGTACTTTCTGTGCAAGAAAAGTGTAAGCAAACTTCCTACTGATACAGAATAAACCCGTGATGGATGGATAACTACTGAGGAGGAATAGCCAAGGATATGTGAAAACCTTTACACTCTCAATCTACTTTGTTATTGGACCATTTAATAATCAAAAATTAACCTAAACAGTAAGTTTCTCTATACTAACCACATAAGTTTATGATACTTATAAATATATGAGCAAGTAGCCAATAGTAATACATTAAATAGAGAAAGTAAGCAGACACCAAGCTTATTAGCTTTTTAAAATTTTTTTGAGAAGGGAGAAAATCTAAGGTGAGGTTCACTTAATCCTATTTTAATGCATGTATATACATATTTACACATATATTTATATATAGAGTATATACACATATATTGTTCTACAATAAACATGTATTACTTTTAGCAATTTAACATTTTTTGCATATAACAAAACTATCTTAAGGCAGTAAGTACCAAGTACATTTACAAATGTTAAAATTTGAGCTTTTTAACAACAGCTCAGTTAACAACTTTCACTCAAAAGTAATTTTTTTGGTTAAAAAGAAAAGTGGGTTTTAAAGTAAAGAACTTTGCCTGGCAGTGGCACGCACATCTTTAATCCCAAAACTCAGAGAGGCAGATCTGTGCGTTAGAGGACAGCCAGGGCTAGACAAAGAAATCCTGTCTTGAAAAACAAAAACAAACAAACAAAAACCCTGCAAAACAAAATAAATAAAAATATAAAAGCTTCATTCTTTGATATCAGGCAACTTTTTCCTATATACGCAGCTCCAAGAATCTGATCTTATCATCACAATTCAACACTACATGATCACCAATGTAAACAAATATAAACCTAAATATCACGCTTCCCTTAACAGATACAAATTCATCATCTTCTAAACTTGTATTTATGACAGATGTCCTCAAACTTATCAAATTGAAAAGTTTGCTATCAGCAGGGTGAGCAGAGAGAGAGCCCATAGAGGAGAAAAAGGTTATCTAACAGCTTATTTCACAACTGGCTAATACTGAGAATAAATAATTTCAACCACACAAAACAAAACATAACAACTATAAAACTGTTACTCAATAAATGGGTCAATGAGCTAAACAGTTTTCAAGAAAAAAAATCAAAAATACGGCAACATATATTTTTAAACATGTTCAACATTTTTAGTCATCAGGGAATTACGAATTAAAACAAAGTCACAAAAACCAACAAAAAAAAAAAACAAACTAAAAGCAAAAGAAATGATGATAAATGCTGGTAAGGATGTGAAGAGGACCCTTTTACTAAAGGGTCATTATGTCAACTGCTGCAACCACTCATGACCATGTTTATCAAATTCCCTAAAGATAAAATTGAGTCATCTTCCTTCAAATATATAAACATGACACAAAGTTAAGTTGCATGTTGTCTAGCACTGTCTTTATGTCTTAAATACAACTATAGGTAAAACACAAATTATGTAGATTAATATGGATATGAATTAATTTCTCAAGTGGGCCAGATAAAATGTCTGGCCATCTTTCCATTTAAACATGAATATTCTCTAAGTTCTGCTCTTAGTATCTTCTCTCTCCTTTGAGCAATAATCTCTAAGTCCTCGAAAAAAGACGAGGAAAATAAAAAAAGATTTCAAACTTGCTGGCTTATAAAACCATTTTATTCAAGCCACTGAACACAGCATACTTTTGACAATCCACTGACCAAATCCTACACGACTTTATACACTCCTAAAGTAGGTGGCTCAAGTAGGAATTTTTGCTCACCTAGCATTTTTCATAATTGTCTTCTTAAATATGTTAGTATTTAAAATTTCAACCTGTATAGTCTCCTAGAGTATTTCTTTACTTTCTTCCTTTTAACATTACCTCTGTTTAGCATATCTTCCCTTGTAAAATGATTTGAGGCTAAAAGATATGACTCATGTCCAAGTCGATGTGCTCCAAACACTGAGTAAAGTATGATTATAAATACGATGAATAACTAAAAGGGAATTAATAGCACACATTACTTACCAGTTATCTCTTGTACAGATCCATTTAAACCTGTCATTCCATTAATTTCTCGAAATGTTAGGAACTGTCCGGTCTCAAGCTTGTGAGGATGATTTTCAAGGCATGTAACAATGCCTGGATTAGCCTAAAAATCAGAGTACCATTAGCAACCAAGTTTGTATATTTTATTAGTACTTGCAAGTTTTTAAAAATAATGGTTTATAAATATTAAAAGTTAGCAGCCTATACCTAACAATTTTATTAAAATCAATTACTATAATCATACTTGCGTTATGTTTGAAATGAAAATTTCCTTTGGTTCTTCTCCTGTTGTATCTGAAACTTCAAATTCCTCACCAAAATCACAAAACAACCTGGACCAAATTCCATGTACATCTGCACTAATAAACTGAAAACAGAAAAATAAATTTGCTTATGTTAATAGGAAAAAAAACTACCTCAATTATCTCATGATATTTCATGATAACTTCATGTATAACTAAGTACATTCTCTGAAATGTAAAAATAACCATGTATAGAATGAGTCATCTATAGATCAGTCTGGGAATCAAGAAATGTGGTATTTGGTGAGTGGCTACCTGAGAAAAGTACCATCATTGTATTCCCATTGTTTACTACATGCTGTTTCAGTAACAAAAAATCTGGCTTGGTCATAATAAATTTTAAGTTCCAATACATAGGAAACAGTTATCTTGGTTTAATGGTCTATAATGAAATCTCATTATTTTACAGAAACAGAAATGAGCATACACTTAGCCAAAATCATTAGTTAGTGGAAATAAGAAGAAATTAGTGTTAAGGCACAGAGGTCAAAGTGCAAAACAAACCATTAAGGGTATATATGATGTTCTTTAACACAATTACAAATGCTTTATGAAAAGTAATTTTTATAATAACAGCACTGTCTCCATCTCAAAAATCTTTAAAGAAATTATTTCTTTGTGCTTAAAGCTCTTACTACAGCTGTTACAAAGTTATTCAGCTCTAAAAAATGCAGTCACAAAATTTGTATGACAATGGAAGGACTTAAAATGTTTAATATTAAGAAAGGTCACATATTCTCAGAAGAAAAATCACATATATTATGTAGCCAATAATATATGCTAATATATAAGTAAATGTGCCAGTGGGACAATGTAACACATAGAAAAGAGAACATGAAAGTATAAATATTGGAGGATGAGGAAGGACTGAAAGAAGTCAATGGTCAAAGCTATGAAAGAGAGAAAGCTAACTACTCCAGTTCTAAGCATCATGAATATCTGTTCTTGGTGGTAGATAACACATTCCACAGTCAAAGTGTAAACGCCAGCATGCAGCTCCAGCTGCAGAGTAGCTGCTCTGTGTACAATTTACTCAGATTCATACACCTGGACCTTGTTAATTTTGTGTGCGCACTCGCGCATTTGTTTCTAAGTCTTTTTCTTTGTTGTATTTTTGTAGACAGGGTCTTACTACCTAGCTTGGAATTTGATTTGTAGACCAGGCTCACTTTGTCACTCAAAGTTATCTACCTGCTTGCTTCTGCCTCCTTAGTGCTGGGACTAAGAACTTGTACCAACATGCTTGGCTACTTACAAGCTTTTAAGGTATAAAGTTTATTTTTAAAAAAATCTTACTTATGACTGTACACATATAGACTATTTATATAACAGTGAAAAGCTCCAAGTTTTAATATTAAAAATATTCTTCCATTAGTTAAATGCATCTCATTATTAAATTATATTACCTTAATGGGAGGGCAGTGAGAATGGCAAAAGTCATTGATCTTCTTTTGTAATGTCAGTTTCATCTCAGTCAATACTATGCACTGTTGAGAATAAAGATCAGAAAGTAGACAATTACTTTTATTAAATACAACTTTTGAGTTGGAAGCAAGTCAATTAAAATTGCCTAAGAATTATAGGTATCCTCACAAGATAGTTACTATCCTATGTGGTATTCTGTTCTAGGATTAATAATTATAGAAGTACAAAATGGAAAATAAAAGTAAAGAGAACATATGCTCATATTAAATAAATTCCTTAACTACAAAGGACTCACAATTGGATGCAAACCTTAACAACATATATTGTGTTTGTAGTCTCCCAAAAAAGGTTGGAGATTTTTCTGTCACTGTCCTGCAATCACTAATATAGCCATCAAAACATTATTTTCAGACAAGCTGAAAGAGTGACAACTGTAATTTTAAAAGATCTTGGTCATAAATCTCTAATTTCTGCATTCAACAGTTTTATAAAATAGCTTTGCTTCACATTAATATTAGTATTATTGTATTATTAATTTATTATATTAACAATTTAATATATATTATACAATATTATTTAAGACATCAAATAATTTTCAATGTTTTTTTATTAATACTATGATACAAGTAGGTGTGAAAACAAGATTTTAATAATTTATACTTATTGAGGTCAAATACTTTCTTCAAAGTCACCTGCCTATCAAACATCAAAAGATAGACTGTAAGATTGATAGATTCTAAGTTCTATCCTCTCAGTGCTTATACACAAAAACTGAATTTACTACAACATTTTCAGGTGTGGGTTTAAAATATTGTGTGCTTCTTACAGTGAGACATTTCTCCAAGATCTCTCATTTTGCACTCTTACTAAGCATGCCATGCATGGAAGTTCCTGACCACTCTTCACTTGGAGCCATTCTATTTTCTCAGAATTGTCTGGATTAAAAACTTCAGGCAAGAGGTAGCATCTCCTTCAGTATAAAAGGCTTTCTACTTACTGCAAACAGCAGGTTCCCAAGCTCAGTGTTGCCCTTTAAAGCTACCCACTACCCAGTACTCAAGCAGGTGTCTACTGAGTCCGCTGCATTGTAACGGTGGGGAGGGGAAGGGCAGCGCTGGTGGTAGTAAAAAGTAATATAATGCTCACACCCTAAAACTTTTACGTTAGTTTAGATTAGCATGTAAATCGCACATATTAGTAGCCTTTGTTATAGAGCAATATATGATGCATGTACTATGTATATACTGATGAAATCCTGCCTTTTAAACCTTTCCCCATACCTACGTGTGTGTGTGTGTGTGTGTGTGTGAGAGAGAGAGAGAGAGAGAGAGAGAGAGGACAGACACACATACATATTCACAAACCAAATTTTATCTTTGTATACACACACTGAAGGAAGGGCATTTATGTGTCATTCCATATATTCAAGCTGAAGAGTGCTGCAATAAGCATGGGCTTTAAGCTCTAGCTAAGCTGATTTCATTTAGCTTGGTTATAAACCCAGAAATAGGGTAACTAAATCATGAATGAATGAATGAATGAATGAAATTTATGCCCTGGCAATGCTAACACATGCATGGGCAGCCCGTTTATGGCTGTTCTATTGAACTAGTCCATATTGGGTTTTATGGTCTAAGTTAATGAGAACGACTGACCAGGTCTCTTCCTCAAGAGGGTACCAGATCTCATTACAGATGGCTGTGAGCCACCATGTAGCTGCTGGGAATTGAACTCAGGACCCCTGGAAGAGTAGGCAGTGCTCTTAACTGCTGAGTCATCTTTCCAGCCATAACTACATCATACAAACTATTAATATTTTTTTACTTAAAAACTATGTGTGTGGTTGTTTTTTGTTTTTGCATGCATGTCTGTGCACCACTTGCAAGCCTGGTGGCAGCGGAGGCCTGTGATTCTCTGGTTAGAGAAGGTTGTGAACTGCTATGTAGGTGCTGGGACTTAAAACCCAGGTTCTCTGCAAAAGTGCACTTAACCAGTGAGACAATTTTAGAGCACAAGATTTTTAATTTAAGGACTATTCTTCCCAGAATTATATAACTTATGCTTCTGCCAATATGATATGAAAATTCTTTTTTTATGTAGATTCTTGCTGACATGTTATCTTTTTTTTAAATAATGACTTTCTAATTGCGGTGAGATTTTTGAAGTTTATTTTGCTATTTTTCCTTTCTTTTTTCTTTTTTTTTTTTTAAACAGTGGTCAAAAAACACAGTATTTCTTTTTCCTTTGAAACAAGGTCTCATGCAGTCCAGGGGAGCCTTGAATTTGGTGTGTAGCTAAAAATCATGAGCTTCTGATTCTCCTGCTTCCATCTTCAGAGTGGCAGGACTATAGACACATCTTATATGTAGTTTTATCTGATGCTGGGACTGAAATTCAGTTTTGCCCTTATTAGTAAACAATGTAGCAATAAAGCTACATGCCTAATCTCCACTACTGCAATTTCGTGGATGTCTCGAGATTTGTTTTTATGTCCTAATACATAATATATTTTAAGAACTGTTTCATGTGCTGAGGATGTATATTCTGTTGGATGAAATGTTCTGTAAATGTCTGCTGCTCAGTACATTTTCTATAGTACTTCAGCACTGTTTTCTGTGGGGGGAACTGAGAAAGGGTATTGTTACTATGTAGAACTGGCAGGTCTTGTACTCACTCTTTAACCCAGCATTTCTCTAAGCTATGGCAAGCCTTGTTTGCCTCTCAAACAGGACTGGAGGTATGTGCCACCACAACCATGCTGCTGTGTGTGATGATCTGTCCAATGATGAAACTGCAGGGTTCAAGTCCTCCTCTAACACTGTACTGGATCCTACTTGTTAGATATTACTGAACTGATCCCTTAATTAAATAGCTATTTTACTCTGTTTAAGAATACCTACTCCTGCTCACTTTTGGTTTCCATTTGCATGCATGCGTGTGTCCCTGTACACACATATCTGAAAACCAGAGAGGACCTTGAAGTGTCTTTCTCTATTTTAAGAGGACTGCCGTATTGCCCCAACTGAGCCAGAGCTCACTAGTTCAGCTACAATGGCTCGGACAGTTCTCAGCACCCCTTACTCCCACCCCAAAATTGGCAAAGCCATGCCCTGATTTTCTGAGTGCTAGGGATATGAATTCAGTTCCTCATGCTTGCAGAGAAAGTACTCCTTCTCACACTATCGTCCCAGGCGAGGAATACCTTTTCCCCAACTTTCTGCTTTTAGTCTGTGTGTTTACCACTGAAGTGAGTCTTTCATAGACTGTATACTGTCAACTCTTGTTTTTGATTTGTTTTGTGCTATCTAACTGGGGATTAAAGTCCCAACTACATTTAAAATTAATACAATGTAAAGATTTATGTTTTTCTCATTGTTTTGAATAGCGTTCATTTAAATCTGCCTTTCTTCATGGGATTAAAAAAAATGCTATTCCATTTCCTCTTGGTCATGTAAGGTTTTTGTTGAACAGTTTACTGGCTGTTGAATGAGGGTACTTGTAAATGTGACTTGTTCGTCTTTGTAGCTTGGCTCTTTTCATTCTTTCCTGTGTCATCTTTACAAACGGGATTCATACTTTATACATTCACGAGGCTAACTATGGTTCTTTTGCTTCTGGATCTGGACTCCCTTGAGTGTCTTTTGGTCTGGTAATAATAAAGTCCTTCAGTTTTGTGTTGTTTTTTTTAAATCTTGAAAAGACCTTTTCCTTTTAGAAGGATAGGTTTCCAGAGTAGAGTAAATCTAGTTGAATTACTTTTTCTCTTATTTCTTGGGTTCCTATGCATGTCAAAATTTATATTTCTGATGGATCATGTTTATGGGTTATACCCTCATGTTTTCTGTTGGTATTTATGAAACATTTTAGGCTCATATATTAGGGTGCAAATTATATAACATCTAGTACAGGCTCCACCATATTTTTAATTTGAGGGCTTGTGTTCATCAAGTGCTAGAGAATTCTCAGCCGAAACTTTCTGACATTAATGCTTTCTTTCTTCTGTGCAGTGTGTTTGCATGAGTCAGAGGTGACATCTAGTATCTTCTTCTATCACTTTCCACTGTGTTTTTCTGAGACCATCTCTCACTGATCCTGGAGCTCATCAATTACCTAGGTTCAGTGGCCAGCAAGCAATGGGGATCAGTATGGGTGTTGAGGATCTGAACTCAGTCCTTTTGCTTGTATAGCTAGCAATTTACTCAAGAATCACCTCTCGAGACTGACAATGACTTGTACTATTTCTAGAAATCTAATCTCATAAAGTGAACCTTTCCACCTAAGCTGAATTTTCTTTTAATTTCTTAAACTTTTCCTTATTTCTGTGTTCTATAGTATAATTTATTCATACTTATTTTCAGCACTGTAGTGTTTATTAAGCACTGTTTATCAACTAAATTTTAACTTCAAAAAGATAGAGCAGGAACAATAAATACATAATGTTAAAAAAAAAACAATGAATTTCAACTACATATTACTGCCAAATACCCAGCTTACATTCAGGAGTTATTAGGATGATTTTTTTTTCTCAAAAGGAACATTTAATAGGTATATTTTTAACTTGACTTTTTTCATTCTGCTTCTCAATATATTACGCGAAACTAGTTATATTACTTCCTTGGACTCTATCAATAACACAATACAAAATACTAACCTGGTATTTTTCTAAGAAGGAGAAGTCTGTGGTTTCATCAAAAGGGGCAGAAGATGATGAGACATGAACATATGGATTTAGTTCTGCAATATGATTTAGTACAGCTTCAGCCCTAGAAAATAAATACATTTACCAACTTTTCATTTATTATATTCAGTTTCATTAGATACTTGAAGAATATGAGAGGGACCCAGCACATGTAATTTTAACAAAAACTAATTAAGTTATAGATAAACACAATTTATTCATTTTTACAGATAGCTACACAATCTTAAGACATATTATCACATGCTGCAGCAAGCCTAACAATTTTTACATATGCTCTTTTACTTCTGGTCTCCAAGCATAGCAATACTACAGATTTTTTTAGACACAGGAGTAGAAAAAGGGACTATCAGGGAATAAAGAGTATATAAGCATGGACAAGGCAGGTACCAGAAAAAGAAAATGGAATATATGTCATGAAAACAGAAGGAAGGACAATCTGAATCAATGAAGAGACGGTGAAGAGGACCGAGAATGTCAGTGTGTGTGGGGCAAGGGGATAAAAGCAAACTATAAAGGCAGACGTGTATAAAATGTCACAATAAAACCCATTACTTTGCTAAGTAATTAAAAAAAACTTCCTTTAATGATGTCAAATTCATTTCAAAACCTTGACAAAGGAAATATATGCCAGTATGCATTTATCTAAGGCAGGATAAATTCATCTTGACAAAGTAAACAGCTATGACTAAGCTGGCATTCTCGATACAGAAAACATTCCATATGTAAGTCTTTAAAAAAATAATCTCATGACAATGTATCAAAATATCTTTACCTGTTTCTCTCATTAACAACATCATCTTCACACAGAAAGAAATTGGTCCCTAGATCCCATGCTTGGCATTTTTTTGTATCATGAACTGTCAGTGCCTTCAAAGAGAGGAAAATGCCTGTTAAGTCCAAAAGAGACCCAGGATGCATATACTACCTTTAAGGCTATTTACAGTGCACTGAGAATACTATGTATACATGTGAGAACTTAGTGTTGTAAGAACTGAAAAGGATATCAGAAGACAGATTATAAACACCTGAGAAACTCCAACAACCTGATGGAGAAACTACAAAGTGAGAAGCTTTAAATTTTATCAAAGTGGCATGTTATATAAATCAACATAAAGAAAACATTCAGAAAAATTTATATAAAAGCACTTCAAAATATTCCATACCCCAGATGATAAAAGTAATGAGTAAATTTTATCATGCCGGGGCTGGAGAGATGGCTCAAAGGATAAGAGCACTGCCTGCTCTTCCAGAGGTCCTGAGTTCAATTGCCAGCAACCACATGGTGGCCCACAACCATCTGTAATGAGATCTGTCACCCTCTTCTGGCGTGTAGGTGTACATGGAAGGAATGTTGTACACATAATAAATAAATCTTTAAAAAAATTTTTTTTATCATGCCACAGCTCATTAATTTACAAGGACATGCTAGAATACTTATTTTGTTGCTCTTGAATATGAAATGCTGAGTAAGTAACACCTTCCTCATTCATCAGACAGGTGAAGTTCAACAAACTGACAGCATATTCTATTAGAGGACGATGGGATTCCAGCACTCTCACACTATGATGGTGCCTCAACCTCAATGGAAAGGACTTTAGTAAAACGTCTGGCAAGATGATGTCCATTTTCCCTTCAACAGAGCAATCCTATTTTTAGAAATCTGTCCTATAGTGGTATATATTTGTGTTTCAATAAATATAGCTTGCCTGAAGATCAGAGGGCAAAGCAGCCACACTAATCAGCCATGCAGGCCAGGCAGTGGTGGCACACACCTTTAATCTCAGCAGCCACACTAATCAGCCAGAGGCTGGGCGGTGGTGGTGCACACCTTTAATTCCAGCACTAGAGAGGAATATAAGGCAGGAGGAGACAGCGCTAGGTCTCCATCTGAGGATTCATGGAGGCAGGATGGCTCTTTCAGTCTGAAGATTTCATAGAGATAAGAGCTCTCTTAGTGGCTTGGCTGCTTTGCTTCTCTGATATTCAGCTTGAACCCCAATATCTGTCTCTGGGTTTTTATTAATCATGCAACACTGTCCCAAAGACGTTCTTGGGAAAATCAAAAACAATTACAGTCAAGGTTATTAAATAGATATATTACCATTAAAAACACTAGAAACAGAATGTATACAAACATAGGAAAATTGGTATAATGTGATATATTCACACAATGTAACTATAAAAAAATAGTTTTATAGTAACTATAAAAAACAATGAAAAACATCACTATGGAGTAATCTTAGGGACATGCTGTTAAGTAATAAAAAGCAAGGCACTTTAAGAGACACAGGAAAAGAGAGACACATAAACTTGAATAGGATATTCCTGTATACATGTATTTGCTTATTTTTAAATATAATGAAGAGTATCAAGATTAAAAGAGAATGATCTAAGGGAGAACATAATAAAGAGAAACTAGACTAACTTGAAAATATTTTTATTTTTTGCTTAATTCTGAATTAAATAAATACCCTATAGTAGTAATATTGAATTTAAAAAATGACACCTGAGAATCTAACCCAAAATAATCTAAACTATTTTTGAGTTGTTTGCATGATTAACTGAAGGAGTTATTGAATATAAGTTTCTTTTAAAAAGCTACCAGTCAAAAGAAAGGGGTTTTAGAAAAAGATAAAAAATACTAATTTTCAATAATTTGTGAGTGATATTGAAACTGATATTCTGAAACTGTCATACAAGTTAAATATAATATAGGACAAATAAGTGACCTGTTATTAAAAACAATGAACCCTACATAAGAGAAAATACAAAAACAGAAAGTGAAAGAAGTAATCCATCATTCCTACAGTGAATTAGAAATTTAGCAGTAACTTATAATATCAAACTTGAATATACTTTAGTGCTTCCTGATGATTTGTTTTATTGCTATTCCTCAATAAGACTTAAAGTCACAAAGACAAGGAGGTTATATCAAAAGAATTCAGAAACTTAAAGAAGATCCACTAATGAAAGATGAACCAATTTAGTACTTATAAAAATAGAATGTACAATGAATAAAGCCACAACAGCAGTATATTTAAATGCACAGATAAAGTTCCTTAGTCACAGCTGAGGGATGATCACGATGACTTCTAGAAGGTGGCAAATAGGGGAAAATGCAGCATAATATTTATTCTGCTTTTCACATGCAGTCTACACTTTAGTGAGATTAAGTAATCAATAAAGAAAAGATTTTCTTTCTAAATATTATTATAGCTAATAAATGAGGAAGAATGACAACTGCTAACTCTTAATGAATATAAACAATGATTAATAGATAACTCAATAACAGAGAATAACAGAATATCACCTCCTGGCAGAATACAGTATTTCCTATGAAATGTCTTGTCAAAGGAAACAAATACAATTTGAATCTGGATATGACTACCAGTTTATAAGAAAATACAAGCTGTAATTATATGTAATAAATAAGTTTTTTCAGTATTTCTATTTTGTAGGAGATAAGTCTCGCCATGGAGCACTGGCTAACCTGGAACTCTCTAGGTAGACTAGGACCAGGCTTGGTCTTCAAGCCTCTTGCTTTTAAAGTGCTGTAATTAGACATGTGCCACTATATATGTCACAGAATGACTACTTTCCTCAATAAACAGAGTTAATGTGAAAAACAATCGGGGAAAGAAAACCTACAAATTAAAAGAAAGAAAGTTGCAGTATACAGATTCTCTTGGTTCCTGATTAGAACAAAATAAACTTCAAGGAAACAAAGCTGAATTCTCAACTGGGCATTTTATGTTTGTGTTAGCTAGCTGTCAGGGTCGTGCCAACAATACACACTTCTTGGTATTCAGGCTTTTGAGTACCCTTCTTTTGACTACGGGCTGGATGACTTCTGAAGTTAGGTGCTATAAAGAATATACTCTGTTGTGTAGAGTGTGGCCCCTCATGAAGCCAGCTGCCATATTGTCGGCAGCGCTACGGAGACAGCCACATGGCTAGAAACAGAACGACCTCTGCTCCAGAGCCAGGAAGGAACTACGGTCTACAGCCCTACAGCCCACAAAGAAAGAAAGCTGGCTACAACCAAACATGAGCATTGCAAACAAGTTCTTTGACAGGTTGACTATGGTTCCTATGAATACTTTTTGCTGCCTTGTGAGAGAGCCTAACAGGAGAAAAAGCTGAAATTTTTGCCCATGCCAATTGGACATGATAAATGATGCTGTCAAATTCTGGAGTAAATGATTTTAGAGAAATAAAAACAAATTTAACAGTCATAAGAAATTATTAATTTTAAGGTGTTAAATGGCACTAAGCTATGGCTATATTAAAAATGTATACTAAAATATTTAAAAGCGATAAAATATCTGAAGTTCTTAAAGATTTCAACAGTTGCTGCCGGTAGGGAATGAGAAGCAAATATATGAAACACACAAGTATGTTGAGTTGGTGACTCAAGCTGTATGATAGGCAATTAAGAATGTCTTAAGTGACTTTTTATATTTAAATTTTCAATAAAATTAAAAAAATAAAATAGCATTAATGATTCTGTTATGTAAAATGAAACAATAAGACAAAGTATATTATCAGTACAAATCAGCAAAAATGAAACAGTTCATAACAAACTACTTTTCACACTGCAGGTATATACTTACTTTAATCCCTGCAAGAACAAGATTCTTTGCTATAAAGGAAAAAAAAATGAATAACTTAGCATAGTGAATTCATACAAAATACAACTTCATGGGGCGTTATCACATTTCTGAGTTAACTATATTTTTTTTTTTTACTTGATTAAGAAAATTAGAAAATCCAGGAGTAAAAAAAAATGAATTGATACATTTTGCATAATCATATCATTTAAAGATATCTATTCACTTTTCAGGGTTTTTATAAATATACTATGCAACCATAATGAATTAAGAATGATTGTTTAGCTGGGTGTTGGTGGCACACGCCTTTAATCCCAGCACTCGGGAGGCAGAGGCAGGCGGATCTCTGTGAGTTCAAGACCAGCCTGGTCTACAAGAACTAGTTCCAGGACAGGCTCCAAAGCTACAGAGAAACCCTGTCTCGAAAAATCCAAAAAAAAAAAAAAAAAAAGAATGATTGTTTAGCCAGGTATGGTGGCACGTGCCTTTAATCCCAGCACTAAGGAGGCAAAGACAGATGGGTCTTCATGAATTCAAGGCCTGTATGTTCTATATAGTGAGCTCCACACAGCCAGGATTACATAGTGAGGCCCTGTCTAGACAAAACAAAACAAATGATCATTTAATTATAGCTACTAAGCTATTAAGATCACTACAGGAGGTGTTTTTGTTTTTCTGTGAAAGACTATACCTGTGCTACAAAATATTTTGTCAAAAATTCTTATCAACACTTTGAATCTAATTTCTTCTAAAGAAAATAAGAGTTATAATCTTTATCTTATGCAATTCAAAAGTACCACAGGAATTATAGGAAAAAAAATATTGCTTACCAATTTCTACTCCAAGACCACCCATACCACTTAAGAAGACATGGGACTTGGCCATCTTCTGCATTGCTGTGTCACCAAGAACATACCTTTGTCGACTATATATGTAAAACACAACGAAAAACAAAATAATTATTTCATCAAAATAAAATATGCCTTAAGGTTTTGCAAAATAACAGCCACGACACATGATTCTGTCTGGAGTTGTGTTAGATGATTTGTACAGCACTTAAAGTAAACCAACTGAACTCCTACCTATGTAAGACACTTTGAAAAATTAATGTAGTCTGGCACTCCAACCCACATTCCAACAAGGCAGGACCTGTCCTCTGTAAGGCAGACCTGTCACTGTTCCATTCCATCCTGCCTGCTCTTTTAATCATTTCAGTGGTCACTACAGGCATCTGATTCTGTTATCTTTGTTTTAAAACTGACTACAAACAGGATCTTGGAGGGAAGATTCAGTTCTCTTAAGAGCTTGGTCCTGTCTCAACTTGATGTGCCATGCTTTGCTGACTCCCATGGGAGGCCCGCCCTTTTCTGAATGGAAACAGAAGAGGAGTGGATGGAGGGGGAGCAGGTGGAAGGGAGGTAGGGGAGGGAACAGGAAGAGGCGGGAGGGGAAATTGTGGTCAGTATGTAAAACAAATAAAAAAACTGAGAGGAAACTGTGGTCAGTATGCAAAATAAATGAAAAAAAGTTTAATTTAAAAAATAAGAAGAAAAAACTTAGTCACAAAAGGACTAAATACAAGGCTTGTGGAGGATGGAACTTAAGGATGTATGTTCACCGATTAAGATTTATACATCCATAAGGTTATGAAGGCCTACTTATTCATGGCAATACAAATTAACTTGAACACACACATGCGCAAAGGGAGGAAGGGAGAGAGGGAGGGAGGGAGGGAGGGAGGGGGAAGAGAGAGGGAGAGAGGGGAAGAGGGAAAGAGGGGGAGAGGGAGAGAGAGAACTGGACAGGCAACTCTTGAGTATTATTTTGCATTGACAACCTGGGAAAGCAAACTTGGGATCTTGTTAAGTTATGCATCCTAAAAACAAGCAGGATCAGTTCCAGGTTTTTTAAAAAAACATACATGTACTAGAAATTAAAAAGAGATCTGCTCCATTGGCAAGTCAGCAGCAACAGTTTATCTGAACTAATAGGAAACAATAATCTAAGATAATACAAATTCCAAAAAATTCTTATGAGAATTAGATATAAGAGAGTCTGGTGTAAGCAACACACAGCTTTAATAACTCTTAGATTATATTTACTTCTGAAATGATAACACTGACATACTTAATGAATGCTAAACTAATTTGCATATCTTAATATTTCAAAAGCCTGGAAGTATCTTGTTAGATGGAAACTTTATCATTTCCTTCCTTGTTCTCTAACAAACAGAATAAAACCAGAACTTCTGGCACGTAGGTAAGTTTATTAACTTGAGGTCATTGCTGGGGACTAGCTTCAGTGAAGGCGAGCAATCTATCTGAGCTGTATACCAGCCTACTTAAAACTGTATTTCTCAATCAGTACTTCCAACTTAAGTTTTAGAAGTAAAAAATATATGTATTTACTCTTTATTGAGTATCTATTAGAGTACATTTGGCCTGTTTTCAACTTTATGTAAATTATATCATTCTGAATGTGTGTCTTGTTTTGTTTCTTTGAATGAAATTACATAGGAGATTCTCCTCTGAGATTATGATTTTTCACTTTAAATTTTTTTATTTTTTGAAATTAAACAGCACTTGGGAGATAGAGGCAGGTAAATCTCTGTGAGTTCGAGGCCAGCCTGGTCTACAAAGTGAGTTCCAGGACAGCCTGGGCTATACAGAAAAACCCTGTCTCCAAAACCAAAAAAAAGAAACTAAAATGTTACTACATCATCTTTTCCTTCCAATCTCTTCCTTATAGACCAGACTTTTCCCATACTTTGCTCTCTCACAAATACATGACCTCTGGCATCTTTTTAATTGTTCACACACAAACACACACTTGCATATGAATATATATTCCTAAGCTTATGAACACAATCTGCTCAGCGTGCATATACTGCTACTCATACGTATACACTTTCAAGGCTGACCACTGGTATTAGATAACCAACTGGGGACTCCTCCTGGGTAAGGTTTTTTCTCCCACTCTAGGCGTTCCTTAGTTGCCTATAGATAGTTCTTTGTCTAGGGTTGGGGCCCCTTGACATTTCCTTCTGATACAGAAATGATTTATTTATATGTATATGTGGGGTCTGTGTGTAAGGGTGCCCACAGGGGACAGAAGGGTGTATCAGATACCTGGGAACTGGAGTTACAGGATGTTCTTGAGCTGCCTAGTATAGATGCCAGGAACTGATTTCAAGCTTTCTCCAAGAGCAGTGTGTGCTCTCAACAACTGAGCCGTTTCACTAGCCACATTTATGAGATTTATTCATCTTGATTAATGTAAATGGTCAATGATTTTCATTTTGTCTGACCTATTATAACTGGTGACACTATTAAGTGGGCAACCTATACAGTAGCAAATATGACCAGTAAAAAGAAATCACCAAGGTAGTTTACTTTGAGAAACTCCAGTTTCTAAAATCTCTATCTTTGCTAAAGGAGCACTATGTTCTCATACTTTACACAGTGACCCTAACTTTACTTCCTTGAAGCCACACAGAACTCATCTAAGCCCTCTTTGAAGATCTGTAGATTGTATTCACAGTTCAGCATCTTTTCCCTTAACATCTCCAATTCTGTAGTTCCTAAAGCAGAATCACTTCCAGTCCCTCTCAATATTCTAAACATTTACTTCTGGGTGCACGTCAATGATCTTTTTTTAAAAAAAAAAATATTTATTTATTTATTTATTATGTATACAGTATTGTCTACTTGTATGCATGCAGGCCAGAAGAGGGCACCAGACCTCATTACAGATGGTTGTGAGCCACCATGTGGTTGCTGGGAATTGAACTCAGGACCTTTGGAAGATGCTCTTAACCACTGAGCCATCTCTCCAGCCCCCAATGATCTTTCCTATGTGTTCATACTGCTTATTAAAAACAGTATCCCAGGAGGCTGGAGAAATGCCTCAATGGTTAAGAGCACATGTTACTCTAACTGCAGAGCTGGATTTGGTTCTGGGGATCCATGTCCACGCCCCCTCTGCCCTCCATAGGCTCCAGCCATGTGTGTGGTGCACACACACGCAGGTAAAAACACTCCATACATAAAAATATCTAATATATAAAAAATAAAACTATCTAATTCTTTCAAAAATATTTCAGGCAGTGAATAGTTTCATTGTGTAGAGAAAATAATAGCATTCCATAAGGGTACTATTAAGGGTCAAATAGTAAAAAGGTAAAAATGTAAAATACTCAGCAAAATGTCTATGACATGCACTGTGAGACAGACAATCAAATAATTGTGTAAGGTAATATACAAACATACCAGAAACAATGGGAAATCAGCAATACAGAGATTATTTGTATTTAAGTTAGAAATACAGTGATTTCAAAGTGAGATTCATTTAAATTGAATTCTAAAGAATTAGTTCAAAGGTTCGTCAAGATAGGAAAGCTTACGGATGCACAGCTCATGACTGCCTAGCATACAATGCTCTGGGTTCAAACCTCAGCACTGTGTAAACTGGGCCAGGTGCTGCATGCCTGTTCCAGCGCCTGAGGCAGATCAGGAATTCACTCGGCTACCTAAGTTCATGGGCAGCCTTGGTTACTGGGGACTCTTCTCTGGGCCAATGGTAAATAATAGGAATCAGATTTACTCCTGTTTTAAATAACTGGAACTGATAAATATAAACAAAACAAAAATCAAACAACAATCAAACTTAAAAATAACTTAAGACAGCAATCTCTGACAGAAAACAAAGCAAGCCCCAATTTATTTATTTGTTTATTTATTTAATTGTGAAACAGGGTCTCATTATGAAGCTCTACAGACCAGGTTGGCCTTGAACTTATAGTCTCCTGCCTCTGCATCCTGAGCACTAGGATTAAATGAGAGCACCATCACACTCATGGCCTATTTTAGATGTAACCTGAAGAATTTCTAGGTTGCAGCAGAGAGAGGGAAATGCATCTGGAATCTGGTGGTCTCCCTAAACTGAAGAGCTATAAACTTAAGAAGCCAGAGTTTGGTCAGAGGATGGTTCAGCAGGTAAAGGCACCTGTAACCAAGCCTGACGACCTGAGTTCAACCCGAGACCCACAAGGTAGAAGAGACCTAACTATCTCCAACAGTTTGTCCTCTGGCCTGCACACATATGCCATGGCATGAGTGCATACACACATGGAAATATACGCATAAATATTAAAAACAATTTCATGAAATAAGTGAAACAATTTCATGAAATAAGTGAAAGTTAGGATCTTAAAGTAGAGGGACCAGAAATTGGCAAAAGGTTCTCTAACTTAAATTGAGTACAAATTAACCAAACGCATAAGGAAAAAACCTAAAGGCGTAAGAATCACCTCAAGGGAAAAGGGGAGCAAACACTACTACTAAAACAGAGCTCACAAAACTTTGTGTTTTGCTTAAGCACAAAATACTTCACAATACAAAGGGCATTAGATACAGTATTAAGAATATTACATAAATAGTGAAGAAAATTTTGCTCCAAATTTAATCAAGACTCCTTTGGTCATAAGCTGAAAAGCAAGCCAGGAAAGGAACATACTGTTTTTAAGTAATTTAACTGTGTTCCTAAATAAAGCTAAAGAATATTTTAGGAATCTAACATTATTCAGCATCCCAAAACATAAAATCCACAAGGACATCCATAAAAAAGATACCAGTATACAAAAAGTAGGGCAATACAACCCATAATGAACGAGACATAACAACAGGTGTACCTTCAGGAATAACACAGATGCTAGAGCTGAAGGAGAAAGATATCCTATCAAATATAAATATGACCCACATGCTCAAGAAGGAGGAGGGAAATATAACTAAAACCCTCCAGAAGATAGAAATATAAACCTAAGATAAGAACAGTCTGTATGGAACTAACAACCTGAAGGTCAACACCAGAACTTCCTAACATGAAAACAGATACAGCCCGAGAAAGTTGTGGTGCTTCTTTAGCTGAATATATGTGAAATTGGAATTTTTAAAACAGAATGTGGAAAGGAGGGAAGAATAAAGGTATGAATGACTGACTAATGGTCAATTTTTTTCCAGGAATACTAAACTCACATGTGAACAATTTCCAAACAAGAAATATAAGGAAAGCTAAGCGCACCACTGTATATCACATACCCAGGAAAGAAGGTAAACTCCTCAGAGTAGCTGGAGATAATAGGGCACGATGGAAAGGCAAAAGGTAAGCATGCCCACCAGCTGCCTTTCTCCCAGGGAATCAGAAGCACAGTATTTTTGAAAGTATTGAAAAGTAAAATAAAAGCATCAAAACACAGTGACCTGAAATTCCATACCTGCCAAAAATATTTCTCAAAATAAAAAGTAAAATAAAGATTTCTTCAAGTATATAAAACCTGAAAAACTTAGTTGTTGAAAGACCTTAATACAAGAAATGTAAAGTTACTTACACAGGTAGGAAACAGTAAAAGAATCAGAATTTGCCAAAAAGCATGGAGAATATTAGAAATGATAAAAAGTATGGATAAATACATGTTTCTAACCTTAAATTTTTAAAGGTAACTGTAAGTCACAATAATGATAGAGTGTGAATTTATAACACACAGAACTAAACATAATACAATAGCACAAATCCTCCACTAGGAGAAAAAGCAGCATACTGCCGTATGATTTTCTACTATACAAGAGAAATGGCATCACCTAAACATACATTGTATAAACTAATGGCAGTTACACTCACTGAAGTAAAACTAAGAGAGGAGGGCTGGAGAGATGGTGTGCAGCATGTAAAGTGTTAGGCACAAGCTGTCCCCAGTAGGAGGAAACTCCCCAAACAGCGCTACCAACTAAGAAACAAGCGTTTCCATGAGTGTGTGTGGACATTTAACGCTATGCCTCCTCCTCCACAGTCTAACAGTTCGAATATCACAGCAGTATCCACAGCATATTCTGAGACTAAAGGCAAACTTTTACCTGTGAGCTGCAAAATAAAAAAGAGTGACATACTTCTAAGACAAGTAGCAGAGTGAGTATTTCCACTCTAACAGGGAAAAGGGTTAGAGAAGGGAAGGACAAAGCAACACCAAACAGGGCCAACATTAAAACCTGTAGTTCTCTGTCCAGCATCCGCTGCACACAGATTTGTCATAGAGGTCACACAGCCGTCCTTACTGTCTTACTGGCTGGAACTACATGGACTCTCTCCCGTCGGCTCTGCACACTGACTAAGCCTTCCTGAAGAGACAGTTTATATACTGGTGTGTCCACCAATCCCGGGCATTCACTGCGGCTCATCCTCTTCCTCACAGTTCTGGGCATTGCCCCGTCACAAGAAGCCTGAGGACCCCGACCCTTCCACTCTAAGGCCTCACTGCAGTTCAGGTCCCAGTCAAGTGACCGCATTACCACTGTACTGTCTGACGTGTAGCGACGTGACAGAGCTCCTCTCACAAACATGTTTCTTAAGTACTGGTAGACAAATCTGGATCTTCCCAATAGAGAGGATAGATTTTTACATGAAAAATCTATTCTAGAATTCAAATTTCCCTAAACTTTGTCACTAAAAATATTTCAGTATGTGCATGTTTGAACTGCTGTTATGTGTCTACCAGTCTGGTTGCAGAGGGTCAAGGCCAACTCCAGCAGAGTGGGTGCTCTCCTTCCATCCTGTGGTGCTGGGGATTAAACGGAGGCTGTGGGGCTCGGTGGTAAGTGCCTTTACTCACTTAACCATTTCTCCAGCCCTGGGAGACTGGAACTTGAGTTCATTCTTTTTCTTTCCTTGGTCCTACGATGCCAGGAGCAACAATTCAACATCATTATATCCCTCAGTTTTCCAGAGGTCGCTAAATTCTCTGACTCTCACAAATGCCGAGTTAGGAGTATCAGCGCATTTACTTCGCATACTCCTTTAAACAGGTCATAGCACAGATTATCAGTACTATTAGGAGAGTCTTTACCAACTTTAAAATTAATTACATTAGCAATCACAAACACAATTAAGGAAATTCTTTCTGGAAATTCCATCTCTCTAGAATCACTTCCGGAATGAAATTATATACTGATTATTTTTCTCATTTCTGTGACAAAAACTGGATAGAAAAACATAAAAGAAAACCAGATTTATTTGGTTCACAGTTTCAAAGAGTTCATGTATGGCTGCTTGGTCTCATGCAGGTGGCAGATCTGTGTGGTGAACCAGAGGACAAACCACAACAAGCAGCAGACCGGCAGGCAGACTGGAGCTGGTGGCCAGGCACAGTCTTCAGAAGCCCACTTCAAGTGATCTACTCTTCCTCTACCTAGGCCCCATCTCCTACAGTTGCTGTAGTTTATTATTTTAAGTTGTGTTACTTTTGTTTAGGCTCTGGAATATTTAATGATGCAAAGATACATTTAATTAAATCAAATTCACCTGTGGTCAGGAGGCTGCGTCAGCAACTAGCTGACAGGTAGCAATAGGGAGGAGCCAGATGAAGGGTTTTTAAGGAGAGGGGGCGAGGAGAAGCAGGAGGGCTTCTGGAGAGACAGAAGGAAAGGAGGTGAGGGACGGAGCAGACTTCAACTTGAACCTTTGAATCTAGAGTTCTTCAGAGGGACAGAGATTTGGTTAAATTCCCTTCCTGCCTTTGAAAAGAGTTGGTGCCTGAGGGGACGGAATTCCCTCAGGCAGTGGCTCTTGCAGCCTAACCTCTCCAAGTTGCGAGTTGTGCAGTTGGCCAGCAGTGGATTAAAAGGCAGCAACAATTAAAAAAAAAAAAAAAAAAAAAAAACCACTGACAAAAAGTTTCTACATTTTCCCCCAAAGTACCACCAACTAGGGATCTTTAGATACACAAATGTGTGGAACTCTCCTAGTTCACGGCACAGCTCGCTAAAAAAAAAAACAACCCTGATTACATTCCCCCTCCATCCAGATTGTAACTCAGTCACAGATTTCTCCATTTCCTATGGAGTATAGTTTCTCTACACAACTGAAGTTAACTCCTACATGATCAAGAACATCAGGAAAGCCCCTTGTCTAAACTCAGGACATTTAGGTTCATATTGGACAATAAAATTCTTCTTAGTCCTATTATTTAAGTCAAAAGAAACTGGAGTTTATTTACATAACATTAAAACTTTCATACTATATATAACATGAAAAAACTCCACAAAAATCCCAATTTTATTTGAGAGGAACCTGTAGGATATCCATATAAAATTCTGCACAGGCACAGTCTTCAAACAGACTGTGATTCTGAGGTAACGATCAGAAAAAGGTGGTTTTCAGCCTCTCTTACCTGTATAATCCATCATCGATTTCCACAGATTCTGTTGACATGGTAGGTAAATTTTTACTTGCACTAGGGAGGGGAAAAAAACAAACCCAAACTTTTAAAGATCATATATGGCTTTTGAATATTAATACTCTATAATGTGAAATTCACTTATGCATGAGACGAGATTCACAAGTTACTAAAGGTTCTTATACATAAAATGTATGTTTTATTATGCGTCACCTTCCTTAGATTTTTAAAATGCGTTGAAGTTAATTTCAATAATTGCTGCTCTGTGTAGTTTTAATGTTGAAATCTTAGAGCAACCAGATAGTACCTGCACTCTAAGACATCAGCTAGCTAATAAAATCAGCATACTCATATAACATACTATTCTGGCAATAAAGTGTATACACACACACATTATTTGTAGTCTCCTATCATCTTGTTTCTACTTCATTTTCATTTATTGTCTTATTTTGGCCAAAATTAGTTTGGCGGATTAAATTTTGAGTAAAAATGAGAACGAGTGTATGTATACCCTGCTCTGCCACTGAATGGCTATGTCTGGCACTAACTTTCCAAAAAGTTTTGTCTCACTGACCGGTTCAAGAATACATTCAGCCAGGTGGTGGTGACACACACTTTAAATCCCAGCACTGGGGGGCAGAGGCAGGGGATCTCTGTGAGTTTGAGGCCAGCCTGATCTACAGGGAGAGTTCCAGGACAAGCTCTATTGCGACACTGAGAAACCCTGTCAGGAAAAACCAAAAAAAAAAAAAAAAAAAGGGTATGTTCAAAAACAGCCACGCCTGATTGCACATACTTCTAATTTCGGAACTCCAGAGGAGAAGGGAAGAAAAGCAGGGGTTCTAAGCCATCCTTGGCTAACTAGAAGGTTTGCAACTAGCCACAAAACCAGTAATAATTAACAACAATAATAATGATAATAAAATAATGATTATATATGAGACAATAAAAAATGCTCCAACTAAGGGGTGGTTATTTGTATTGAATAATATTTCTCAAGTCGATTTTAGCAGCATTCGCCTGGGCAGACAATACTTAAATCCAGTACTTGAAGCATCCTTTTCAATAGGAAATGTAAAATGTTAGGCCTACATTAACTGAAAATAATAAACTCGTCACCTCTACACTTGCTATATGTATTCTTCTACGGGGCATGATACAAGTGGGGCGTTAATTCTAAGATGACTGAAAGAGAAATAACCCAAACACTGGAGAGAGTATACCAGGACCCCACCCCCATAATTTTGCAGGCTGGGGAGGAAAAACTCCAAGACCCTAAGTGGGAAATAATCATGGAAGCCTTGGGCTCCTCCCCGTGCCCCAGCACCACCGAAGTCAACAGGGGGTTTTCGGGGTGTCCAAAATTGCAACTGACTCATCCAGACTTATTCCCTCCGAAGTAACAGTTTTGTAAGTCCTCACGGCTGCAGGATGGGGCACAGTGGCGCTGCAGCTGCCTCTTAAAGGTGCCAAGCAACAGGGGCCCCAACCCACTCCTGACCAGGCCCGACAGAGAAGTGACCTGTGGGGAGGATGCTCAACCCCACCGGGAACCGGGAAGACTCGGGAAGAGCCAACCTCCCCGGCGAAAGCGAGCTGCGAGGCCGGCGCCCACGCCGCCACACCCACCGCCCGCTGGCTCGCCCGCTCGCTTCCCCGGGGTTCCCCGCGGCCCCGTGGCCTCCGTGCGCACCGAGCCGCCCGGGCGCCGGACGAGAGCTCGCGCCCACCTTCCTCCGCTCCTTCCCGCCTAGCCCGCCCGGGCCAGGCCTCCCACCTGCAAGCTCCCCAGGAGGAGCAGGACGCTTCTTCCCGGCGGAGAGCAGCCAACGGCTCCGACCTCTTCATCGCCTTCCGAGACTCTGCAGCGGCGGAGGCAGGCGAAGGGGCGGGGCCGCCAGGGTCAAGGGGCGGGCGGCTACGTCACCAGAGGCGGGGCTGGGGAAGTGCGCCCAGGACGGTGGTTCCCGGCAGCCCCGGGGACACCTGACTTCCGGTTGGGATGGGGCCGCCGGGCGAGCTTCCTCGCAGGTGAGGGGCGTGGCTAAGTGGAGGAGGCGGTGCTGAGGGACGAACGCGGAACCCAAACACTAAAGTCCACGTCACCTCCGGCTGAGGGAGCTTAGCCGAGAGGGGCTGGGTGACGGAGTCTCCTTTGCGGAACCTTGGGTGTTCGAGCACCTAGTGGAGAACATTTCCCCAAAGCCCAAGACATCCTGGCTGGGATGCCACCTAAACTTTCTATTTAAATAGTTTTGCTCATCTAGTACGTGTCAGACATAGATTTCTGTAATCCAGTTTTTTTTCAGAGCTGTAAAGTTTTCCACTTTCATTTTATGGGAGGAAAAAAAAGGAACTTTCAGTTAATAATTTGGTTATAGCCATACAGCCAATAACTACGATCACCAGCGCTAGTGGCTAAGGTTTCTCATCTAATTCTCATTTCGTTGACTCATTTTGCCATTTTTAGAAAACAGTTGTGTGGACACAATATAATTAGGAATCTTTCTAAATAGCTCTGTATTTGAAGAAACATCAGCCCATTTAAAAAAAATCGGCATTTTCTTTGACTATAGATGTAATAATACAATGTTCTGTAAAGTATGATTTTAGTTCAAAATTGTCTTACATTTTGAAATATATGGTAGTCTTGGCAAGTGTACATTATCCTGTGTGTCCATCTATGCTATTTCTAAAATTGAACATCGAAGCCTGTGTTGACTATCTGTTACATCCTGTTTCATCTGTAGGATAAGTTTATTTTCAATCCAATTGACATTTTTTACATTAACATTTCAATAAATTTGGGTTGTGACTTATTCTTTCAGAGTTCTATTCTAGTTCCTGTCTTTTTATTATTGTTATAGGTTATTTTTTTTTTGGAGATGTATATACTTGCTGCTAGTTTTCATTTCCCTCCCTTTTTATTTTCTTAAATATTGAATGTCTATTAGATACTGGGGTCCAATGGCTAGATAATGATCAGGCCATAGAGAGAGCATTTCCTGATTTCATCAATATCATGGTGTGCTTATAAGTATTTTGACTCAGATGGAAAGGGAGCAGGTACAAGGGAGTGACCACAGAAGGAGCAGGCCCTAGCCAGAGACCTCTGTGGGACTGGGCCCAAGTCAGGGACCTCTGCAGGAGCAGGTCCCAGCCAGTGACATCTGCAGGAATAGGCCTGAGCTGGCAACCTCTGCCAGAGAAGGCCTGAGCCAGCCATCTCCACAGGAGCAGGTACAAGGGAATGACTGCCTAGGGAGCAGTCTCAAGTCAGAGACCTCTGCAGGACCTGGCCTGAACCAGGGACCTCCACAAAAACAGGCTGAGACAGCAACCTCCATGGAAACAGGCCTGAATGACCTCCAGGATTGTAAAGTAACCCCAGGGAGCACTAAATGACCTCTGGCACAGGCACAGCCTCAACTACACCAATCAGAGGAAAAGATGGGTAGTGTGGGTGCCCATCAACTGTGGGCACTACCATCATTTGGTGGGCCAGGGCTGTATAAGAAAGCTGAGCAAGCAGAGGAAGTAAGCCAGTTAGCAGCTTGGCTTATAGGTGATGGTCCATTTCAAAGGAAAGGCAACCTAGGAACTTGGAAACAGAAACTAGAGTCCACATGGGGATGCTGCTAACTGGCTTACTTCCTCTGTTAAGAACCACGTTCCTAATACTGCGACCCTTTAATACATTAATACAATAATTCTTCATGTTGTGGTGACCCCCAACCATAAAATTATTTTATTGCTACTTCATAACTGTAAGTTTGCTACTGTTACGAATTGTAATGTAGATATCTGATATTTGGCCCCTAAAGGGGTTGAGACCCTCAGGTTGAGAAGCGCTGTTGTAATTAACTAAACCCTCTTCTTCAAGCCGCTTTTTGGTCATGGTGTTTCATCACAACAATGAAGAATCTGGGAAGCAAAAAAATATAAATCAATTAGAAAATTAAGTTCAGAAAGTTTTAAAGTGAAGAATGTAAAAGCTGACACAGGGATTGAGAGGCCTTAGGGAGAAGACAGTTTTAGCTAGAGATGTCCTAAATTATCTTTTTGAGAAAATGACAGTTGATCCCAAGCCTAAATAACTTCAACCATGTGACAATATAAACAAAAGAGAAATTTTGACCAAGAGGAAAACAAGTGAAACTTTTAATTTTCTTCTTTTTAAAATATTTATTACTTTCTGGTGTGTGCATATATTCTCTTCTTAAAACAGACCGGGCTTTTCCTAGAGAAAAAAAAAAAGCACATGAAGGAAATTCAGCATAAGAGAGACTTCTTCATTGTTTGCTTTGAAGGGGGAAGGTTGCCATGTGACAGGTAGGACTTGAGTGTGGCCCCCAGGTAACAGCCAACAATAAAGAACAAGTTGGCACACAGCGGTAAGGAATTAAAGAGCATGTTGTCATATGGCTGTAATTAAATTGATCAACAACCTGCATGTGCTTGAAAATGACTGGCCGAAGAACAGAATGAAATCACTGTCTTGATTTTAGCCTTGTAAGTCTCTGCTTGCAGTCTACCTTGCTGTACCTCGAATTCTGACCCACAGAATAAGTTAACAGATTTGTATTCTTTTATGCTTACGGTGGCTTGGATAAAAATGGTGCCCATAGGCCCATAGGAGGTGGCACTATTAAAAGGAGAGTCCTTGTTGGAGTAAGTGTGGCCTTGTTGGAAGAAGTAGGCAGGCATTGAGGTCTCAGGTGCTTAAGCCAAGTCTAGTGTGGCATTCTCTTCCTGCTGCCTGTGAATCAAGATATAGAGCTCTTAGCTCCTCTCCAGCGCCATGTCTGCCTCCATGCCACCACACTTCTTGTCATGATGGTAATAGACTAAGTCTCCAGACCACAAACCAGTCCCAATTAAATGTTTTCTTTTATCAGAGTTGCCATGGTCATGGTGTCTCTTCGTAGCATTAAAATCCTAAGTAAGACAATGCTAGTATGCTTACAGAACTTTGTTGTTCAGTAATAGAAAAAAAAACATTGTATTGTAGGTAAAACCCATGACTCTTTAATATATTTGGCATTATATCATTATTTTCCATCAGTATAGAATATAAATGTGAATCTTTGTCAGCTTTTCTGTGTCTGATGTGACCAACGTAAGGAATACAGGCGTATTACGGCTCTTAGCTTCTGAGGTGTCTGTTAATGTCTGTTGAAGGAGAGAGGTGCTTGTTGGTTCCCAGCCGCCCAGCTAGCTTAGACCTGAAATAACCACACAGATACTGTATTAATTAAATCACTGCTTGTACCATTAGCTCTAGCTTCTTATTGGCTAACTCTTACATATTAATTTAACCCATGTCCATTAATCTGTATCACCACGTGACTGTGGCTTACCCACTAAAGTTCTGAGCGGAATCTGTCTCTAGCAGCTCCATGGCGTCTCTCTGACTCCACCCTTCTTTCTCCCAACATTCAGTTTAGTTTTCCCCACCTATCTCTACCCTGCTATTGGCCCAAAGCAGTTTCTTTATTCATTAACAGTAATCACAGCACACAGAGGGAAATCCCACACCAAATGTCCTTGCTTTAGGACTGTGCAACTTGTAAATCATGGCCAGAGCACATGGCTGAGGATGACCGTGCTAGAAAACAAATGAAGGAAATGTTCAAGACTTTGGTATTTCCTTTAAGAGCATACTCCCAAGTCATTTAACTTCTTAAAGTTTATACTATGTCCCAATAGCACCACGGGTTTTAGAAAAAGTCTGTAACATACTGGCCTTAAAGAGTATTTAAGATCCAAACCACACTAGCAGACATCTTACATTTGATGAAAGACAGTTTTTTTTTATCAAAAACATGATAAAATGATGATTTTATCTCATTTTTTTAATGTTTTGGAATGTTTATTCTAATGGGTTCCCTAAGAGTCCAGCTCTTAAGAATTCCCTCTCAGGGGTGCCTGAACTAGCCTTGTCCCATAGTCACACTGATGAATATCTTGATCATCACCATAGAAATTTCGTCTGATGGAGACAGAGACCCAATCCACATCAGAGCAATGGACTGAGCTCCCAAGGTCCAGTTGAAGAGCAGAAGGAGGGAGAAGATGAGCAAGGAAGTCAGGACCATGAGGGTCTGGTCCACCCACTGAGACAGTGTGCCTGAAATAATGGGAGTTTACCAAATCCAGCTGAACCGGGACTGAAGGAGCATGTGATCAAACCGGACTCTCTGAATGTGGCTGCCAATGGGGGCTGACTGAGAAGCCATCGATAATGGCACTGGGACCTATCTCTTCTGCATGTATTGGCTTTTTGGGACCCTAGTCTATTTGGATGCACACCTTCCTAGGCCAGGATGGAAGGGGGAGGGCCTTGGACTTCCCACAGGGTAGGGTACCCTGCCCTCTCTTAAGGATGCAGGGGGAGGGAAGAGGGTTAGTGGGGGAGCGGGAGGGGACTGGGAGAAGGGGAGGAAGTGTAAATTTTTGAATGAAAAAAAATAAAAGAAGAAAAAAAAAAGAAAATAAAGTATATGTGGATATTCCATGAAAAAAAAAAAGAATCCCCTCTCAGGGTTCAAAGACACCACAATAAGTAAAGGGGGGCTAAAAATCTTAGAGTTAAGAAATGTACTCACAATGGGTTCTTTCTATCTATATCTCTTTATTCTTCTTCTCCTTGTTCCTTATTCTTCCTTGCTCTCCCTTGTTCTACCTGTTACAAACGTTCCTAGTCATATATACCTTTAAAACCAACAATTTCCCAGCCCTAGCATGTTCCAGGGCTGGAATTCTTTTGCCCCATAAAAATCAGATAAGTCTCCTCTTTGTCTCTACTGCTGAGAGCTATAGGTGCCTAATCTAGACCTGTAGGCCAGTAGAAATTGTAGCATCTGGTGTATGTGCTATCTGATCAAGAGCCATAGCTTCTCCCTGACTGTTTACATAGGTTGCTTAGTTACCCAATTCTATGCATACTAGAAGAGGAAAAAAGTGGCACACTGAAAACAAACATTTTAGCTCTTTTATCTAAAAATGTATTATTGTACACAAACCATCCCCTCTAGAATCCCCTGATGATTTAATTCCTTTCTTAACTAACTTTCTCCATTAAGGAGTTCACTGGACATGTACTAGCCACTCCCACCTTTGAGCTGACAGCCACAGAACTGTGTGTGGGTGTGTGTGGGTCTTCCTCTAGGTCCTGAACTAAAATCATCAGTAAACTGAGGTGAGAGTTGTTATAGGAGGCCACTGGTTAGTTCCCGGCTGCTCAACCCCAAAATAATCACATAGAAACCATATTATTTGCAATACTGTTTGGTCGATAACTTAAGCATATTTCTGGCTAAGTCTTTTATCCTAAACTAGCCCATCTCCATTTATCTGTGTATTGGCATGTGGCTGTGGCTTACTGGGTAAAGTTCTGTCCAGAGTGTCTATCTCTGGCAGGGCTACTTGGCATCTCTCTGACTCCACCTTCTTTCTCCCAGCATTCAGTTTAGTCCCCCCCAGCTCTATTCTACCCTATCACAGGCCAAGACAGTTTCTTTATTCATTAACCAATAAAAGTAACACATATACAGAAGAACCTCCTACATCAGAAGGTAAATGTCAGGAATTAGAATCTTTTAAGTGAGGTAAAACCAGAGCAGCAGCTTGGGCAAGTAGTAATTTTATGTTCTTGGATATCTGTGAATATCTTAAATGGAATGCTCTTTCCTGGAGGCTAAACACTGACAAAATGCCTGCTGATAAAAATAATTGCAGGAAGGCAGACTCTGCATTTACCTAGGAGAGAGGTGAAGCCCTGGCAGTGGGAAACTGTTCACATGTAGCACAGAGGAGGAGTCAGGTACAGTGAAAATCTACAGGGAAAAACAGTCACTTTATTCACAAAGCAATAATGCTCCAAAGCCTTGCCTTTTGGTTTAATCTTTACCAGGGCCCCAGCTCTGGTAAGTTTCTAGTGAAAAAATGGATGAGCAATTACTGTACAGTGTTGTGGCCTGTAGCATTATTCATTGGGAAATTAGATTACTATCAGACATCTTGACAGTGAGGTTTTATGTTATGCCACTAAAAAGTAGAATAGTATTTTTAGAATATTAAAGGAAGAATGTATGAGTCAATTATTTTGTACCCAGGAAAATCAACTCTCATGGTCAAATGATGCACACTGTTATCTGCATTTGATATCAGTTATTAATCAACTACTTCATGAATCCTTCATAAATTACTATCAGGGAATATCCTGACAACCAAAGAAACTAAATCTTTATTTGGGAATGGGCTTAAGTTTTGGGTAGCATATCTATAGTGATAATTTTTAAATAAATAAGGCTTTCCTAAAGATCAGAATGCAGAAGTAAGACAGTAGAGTCCAGGGAGTGGTGGCATACACCTTTAGTCCCAGTACTCAAGGCTACCCTGGGCTACATGAGAATGAATCAGTATAAAAGCGATCATACCTTTGATCTAAGCACTTTGGATAGCACGCCTTTAATCCCAGCACTAGAGAGGAATATATATTCAATGCAGTCTTGGTACAGTCTGAGGTTTGGTATAGAGCATGGTAGTCTATAGTCATGCTAGGTCAGGATCACCCCTTGTTTGTCTAAGCCTTGGTAAAGGTAAGAGCTCTCTACTGGCTTGGCTGCTTTGTTTTCCTGATCTTCAGCTTGGACCCCAATATCTGTCTCTGGGTTTTTATCATTCGTGCTACATCCATTGCATGAGCTTTTGTTTTCCTTCTTCTTCATTGTTGACTATTGATTCTCTCAAGTTCCATCTTGCCATTTCTGAGTTTGAGGCACCTCTTTCAGTAATGCTTTCATGGTCTGTGATGATATTATGTTTCTCTTTCCTTATTCTGCTGTTAAACTTGATGCTCTGTTGCTCACTTGTCTGCTCAGTTCTTTTCCCTGAACCATTAGAGCAGGGCAGGAACCTGAGTTCAGTACAAGTCAGGACGCACCTGAGTTGCAAGAGGTAGTCCCAGTGGCCCATTTCAAGGAGGGAATGAATTTCCCAGAGGAACCATCAAGTGTGCTTCCACACAAAGGATTAGGATGGATTTGCTGCAGGACTTTAGGGAACAATAAAGTTCAGGAGACATTAAAATGAAGTAGCATTCTCATAGGCTGAAAAACAAAGAAACAAAACCTCCAGATCCTGCTCTTGTTACAGGGCCTGCACTAGGTCTGTAATATGGCATGGACCCACCCAGGGCATGTTTTCTAGGATACTACAAATTATAGATGGGAGATAAAGGTCACAGATTTCTTGATTATGATTTTTCAATATGTCGGAGGCAGAAGCTACTTCTCTTTGACAAAGTGATTTGGTGTACAGCTAACAACTACCCGCCTACTGGGGCATGGCCTGTAGACTATTTGCCTGGATGCGAAAGCGCTTCCGGATCTCTTCCTCTCTACCTTTCCCCCTGGACCCAAGTTTTGCTGGTTCGGTTTGTTTGGATCTCATCTTTATATATCTATCGTTCACGCAGAGAATCCTGATTTGTAAGTTTTATCTATGAATAAATACCTGTATATTTCTTAGTTCTGTGCTAGTATGGGATTCCTTTTATTAAGCGCCAGAGCTCTCTGTGCGTTCAGTTTTCCATGGATTTAAGGGAAACTTTTCTAACTTAAAAGGCTGTTCCTGTTATTTGGTATTACAAAATGTGACTCAATGCTTGTAATGCCTCCACTCATTTGTCCTCTACCCTGATGTGGGTTGTCTCTTTCCTTCATTTCTTCTGTGTCTGTGTACATGTATGCATATGTGAATGCATGGCTGTACCCTAATGTTGCAGCATAATAATTTTACTTGAAAACATTTGTTTTTGAATAATTTCAGAGTTACAGAAAACTTACAAAGATAGTATAGAGAATTTATCTAAATTCTTCAAATAACTTACACAAAAGATAACATTTTGTATTATTTGACTGTGTTTTTCAAAACTTAAAATTGATACTTATGCAATACTATTAAAACCATATACTTTAGTAGGATACCAGTCTTTTCTGCTAATTTCCTCCTCTGCCTCTTCAAAATCTATTCTAGGATACCAGGGTTTAGGATTTAGGATTATTTGTATTTAGAATTATCTGATCCTGGCAAATTTTGCAAGTGAGTATTGTGATGTGCACCTCCATGAAACATATGTGTATATGTGAGTTCTGTAATTAAAACTGTTTACATTGTAAGTTATGTATAACCATCAGCATTCATATTGTTTTTGTAATTACAGAACATATTTGAGTTTATTTCTCTTATTTCATACTTGTGAAATATTAAATAATAGCACAGTAAAGATGCTCAATGAACAATTTCTTTGATTTACAGAGGATGACTCAAAGAGATTAAATGGCTCAAATAAATTAATATCATTTTATTCATACAGCCAGCACTAGAACCCAGCATTCTTTCTAGTCTGCTGTTCTTCTGGTATATTATTCCTACATCTCAGAGACTGGACTACAAATTTCATGACTAAAAATTAATTACTGAGGTCAAGTCAGCAAGGTAGCACATAGCCTCCTGAATTTTGAGCAAGATCTTTGCCCAAGGGTGTTGTCCTAAAATTTGAATGGTATGGAAGCTAATTATTTAAAAAGCCCAGAGGTGATTCCTTTGTGAAGGAAAAAAGTTTATTAAAATATTAATACTTATTCACTTACATAGACTGTGAATTGGAATATGTATGATGCAGAGTTTATGTCATCCAGATGCAGATGTTGAAACCAAGTCTCCACTGTGATGTAATTTGAAGATTGCAGTTTCCAGAACTGAAAGTTTAGAGATTCCTGTCATCCTTCGGCCTTATAAGGACATAGCAAGCGACACTCATCTCTGAACCTTGTACTAGATACCAAGTCTGTGGGACCTTTGTAGTCTTGAAAAAGTGTGAATAATGAACATTGGGTTCTTTGTTAGTATAGCTTAGTGGTTTATGTAGAAGCCTATACAGACTATGGCAAATTAAAGATCATATTTAAATTTTTTAAAAAAATACTGCTTATAGAATAAGAGAAGAGAAATTGTACTTTGCAATTGAAATATAATTTTTGTGAACAGTTTTTAAAAATTATTTTTATTTTATGTGTGTATTTTGTCTGTCTATATATGTGTATACTACATGTGTTTCTGGTGTATCAGATACCTTGGAACCAGAATTATGGATGTTTGTGAGCCACTGTGTAGGTGCTGTAAACTTAACCCAGGTCTTCTAGAAAAGTGATAAATGTTCTCAACCACTGAACCATTTCTCCAGCCCCACTCCCCCAGGACATTTTAATTACTTAATTATGTAGGCAACAGTGACTGTAGAGAAAATATAGCAATTGTTCTCCTATATTTAACTTTTGACTAATAAGAACAGAAAACAGATGAAAAACCTAAAAATTCACAAATAGGACTTCAAATTCTCTCATACTTTTTAAGGTAATATGCTAGGTAAATATGCAGGTAAATTCATCTGGATCTTTTCGAGCACCCTTATGAATCAACATTCAGAACTCTATTTGCGAGATTCAGATTTTAGCCGCAATTATTATTCACTAGCAGACCAAATTGTAGTCTAAGCTCATATAGGAAATGTGGTTGTCTTTGAGAGCAATGGAGGCTTCCTTGCCACAGGCAGTTGTAGCTCACAGAGCTAAGCTGCTCAAAACCAAAAAGAACCAATGACCACCAGAGTTACTCCAAACTAGAAGAGTGAATTTTACAGACAGCATGGAAGTGAGTTTAGAAAGAAGATAGAATTGTAGGCGGGACCTCAAGAGAAAAAACAAAGTAGAGCTCTTGTGTCTCAGGGATTGGGTCCCAGAAAATAGGCACCATCAAGCTGCTAGACTCAGGGCTTTGATAGGACCTAGGGCAGAAACTGGGGAGAGGCTATAAGGAGGTGCAGTCAGTCAATCAGTTCCATGACATTTCCAGGCACCTCTCAGTTTTGGTCATGTGTCTCTTCCATGCAGTGGCACTCACTTGAGTTGTATAAAAGGAGAAGAAAGGAAATGAGATTAGGAACAATTGACTCAACCTGAAGAGAATCAAGTACATTTCTGGCAAAGAATAAGAATTGAGATCCCTGTCCTGAAACTGCCCGACCCGATTCTACTTCCTGGTCTCATCAATGCTGATTCATCATATGCCTTCCTCCCACCTCCCCCCCTTGACTCAAACAATCTGCAGGTCATCTTTTTTATGATGACTTAAATAATCTTTAGCTTCATTTCTACTTGGTTTGAGAGCCTGATCCTTCAGCTCAGAGGCCATCAAATACCAACAAGCCTCTTTATCTCATTGTTAAAAGTACATTGTCGGACCCCAGCCTAGCATTTCTTCTTGAGCATGGCACTAAGAGTTTGCATGTCTAACAGTGTTCCCTGGTTATATTTGTGGGACTATAGGATAGGATCATATTTTATGCTGTCTAACCTGCTTTCTCTGCTTCATAGTTTGACTATCTCTTGGGTCTATGTGGGACCTTCTTTACTGAATTCTGGTCTTTGCTGATCTTCAACAGTCTTTGGTTTCTATCGTGATGTGTATTTAGTTCTTGTGCTCTGTCTCTGATCTATGGTTTCATTCTTTGAATTTTGTCTTGAATCTTGCCTGAATAGTGACACTTCTTTCCAATTTTAGTTTTCCTCTTGACAAATTTCCTTTTTTACTTGTGCTGGTTTAATGCGTCTGTTGTAACTCATAACTGTGCAATACATAGGGTGTTTTGTACATTCTAGGGAGAGAATAATGAATATTGAGCAAGAGTGATACAAACTACACAGAAAAGGTACATACACACACACATACATACACTATCATTTTAAAAGGCATCTAAACAGATAACTGGTGATTTAATGGTTAAATGGTTAAAAACCTTCTGTATTTGGGTTGCTTTCATTGGTTAATAAAGAGACTGCCTTGGCCTTTTGATAGGGCAGCCCTTAGGAGGGCGGAGTAGACAGAACAGAATGCTGGGAAGAAGGGAAGTGTGGCAGACACCATGTTTCTCCTGTCCGAGATGGATACTGGTTAGACTCATGCTGGCAAGCCACAGTCAAGTGGCGATACACATTAATAGAGATGGGTTAAAATATATGAGAGTTAGCCAATAAGGGGCTGGAGATAATGGACCAGGCAGTATTTCAATGGATACAGTTTCTGTGTAACTATTTCGGGAGTTAAGCTAGCCGGGCGGGACAGAACAAGGGGCCCTGCGCTGGGCGGCTGGGAGCCGGATGCTGGGAACACAGCCCATGCCTCTTACTACAATTTAAGTTGAAGACAACTAGAAACTACATATGACAAAGGAGGGAATGCACAGCTGATACTCCTTTTTTTTTATTCCCTCCTCTTATTTGTTTGTTTGCTGGCTTGTGTATCTAGTTATCATTTTCCTCAAGCTTTGAATCCACTGCGATCTCTTCATACTCTTATTAGGTATGTGTCAACTAAAGTTTCCAGAAAATAAGAGTCACCGATTGACTGGTTAGAATTTGTGTGAATGTGGAGAGTTAGGAGCTGAGGTTTAGATCCAAATTAGCTTGGGCTAGCTTTATCCCTCTTACTAGCTGTTCATTGTTTAGCTCTGTGCTTCACCTAACATTCTTGAACTATCTGATGAAACGTTTTGGAATGTACTAATAGACTCCTAGCATCTACTAAAGCAAAGGGCAAGAGACCAGATAACATCTGAGGCTCACAGCAGAGACGTCTCTGCTTTGCTGTGACTCAACTCCTTGATGATCCCACAAGTATACTTTTAAAGTGCTTTCTTTCATTTATGACTTTTTTGTTCTATAAATATAAAAATTTCATCAAAACTATTACCACATGGGATAAGCTTTTAAAGCATATTTGGCTTCAGAATAAAGTATCTGTTATTTTCTTTGAAGGGAGAGCTATGTTGTTGTTGTTGCTTTGACAAATATATAATTCAAGATACTCCATTTTCTGTCTCCTCACCTCTACACACAATGAACAAATGCCCTCCTGGTATGACAAACTTGTGGTCCAGGCAGGCCCAGGCTTATAAAAGATGGTGATCCTAACATCAAGAAGCTCTGATCCATAAACTAAAATCAACAGCAGCAATGTAGCTATTATATGTGAAAAGCATCGTTCTAATACCATAGGCAGAGAGAGCCATATAGTTATTTTCAGAAAGGTCACATCTGACTGTCTTGTTGACTTTCTCAGCCAAGAATCCCCAATAGTTCGGGATAAGATAGCATTTGGGTACCAAGTAGACTTAGACAAGGTTCTGAAAGGATCCTAATGATGGGTTTGTTCCTGTGCTCTCATAAGGAAAGAAGTTACTGTGTCTGCTTTGTTAAAGATACAATGTGAGATGACCACTGAAAACCAGGAACTGAGCCTTCAGAAGAACCCAGCCATGCCGGAACCCTGTTTTCTTTAGTTCTTGGTCTCCAGATTGTGAGAAATAAATGTCGTTTGTTTAAACCACGGAGTCTAGGCCATAGGGTTATTGTAGCCTGTGCTAAGACATTAGTTATGCTTTTTTGGTTGTTACTTATTTTTCTGTTTTTACATCTCAACCAAAGTTTCCCCTCCCTTCCCTCTTCCCAATTCCTCTCCCCTCCCCTCCCAGCTGTGCTTTCCTGTAGTTTGGACATGATCCGAGATCATCTACTGACCTTCTTGCCATATGGTCTCTATCAAATTAGATCTTGTTTTTCACCCACCCCATTTCATTTCTACTGGTATTCTAGAGCATTCACCAATATATAAATCAGAGAGGATGATTGTTTGAATGTTAATGAGCATTACAATAAATCAAATTATTATCTTAATATTCAGATAATATTAATGACCCTAAAAACTATTAATATGACCAGGATTAAATTAGGTGTTGAGGTTTAAAGGAATAGTTATCAGGTGCAGATAACTCTTGAAATTTTCTGCAACAGGAGAGTAGAGAAATGGACAGTAGGGGATGAAACTGAGATATTGCTAAACATTGCTATTTTAGTCAATTTTGCCATGTTAATATGTAGCCCTAGATGTAAAGGAACATAATAAAGTCGTCCCACACTAGCTCAGAATTGAGTATAATAAATGGTTATTTATTTAGGGGTAGACTCACAGATCAACAGTCCTCTGTATGAGCGGGGAACAGGAACCGAATCCAGCCACCAAGAGAAAGAAAGATTCCTTTCTTTTCCTTTCCTTCTTCTTTCCTCCCTCCCTCTCTCTCTCCCTCCCTCTCTCCCTTCATTCATTCTTTCTTTTCTTCTTCCTTCCTTCTTTCCTTTCTTCCCTTTTTTCTTTTCGAGACAGGCTCTCACAGTGTAGTCCAGACTGGTCTCAGCTTGTGGTTAGTCCCCCTGCATTTGCTTCCTTAGTGCTTCTTTCTATCTGCTTTGATATTTCCATTCCTTACAGAAGAACACATCTTAGTACAAAGGGTGATACATACCATAAAACTTGCTCACATATACAGAATTTATTGAGCTTTTTTCCTGTTATAGACACAGTATAAGTTTATTTGGGGTTTTGGAGCTATAGACATCCACAAGAAAGAAAAAAAATTAAAGTGTCACAATAGCTATGTAAAATGTTCAGTACACCTATTCTTTCTTTCCTTTTTATTGAAGTTTTATTTAAAAAACTTATTTATTATGTAGACAGTGTTTCTTCTTCTGTATGTATGCCTGCAGTCCAGAAGAGGGCACCAGATCTCATCACCAGATCTCATGGTGGTTATGAGCCACCATGTGGTTGCTGGGAATTGAACTTAAGACCTCTGGAAGAGCAGCCAGTGTTCTTAACCACTGAGCCATCTTTCCAGCCCCACACCTGTTATTTCTAAGCATGCATTTTGTTATCAACATCTAAAATGAGACTATTTTATACTTGATTTTTTTCAGTTAATTGTAAGAAAAGGATTGTTGGTTTTTATTTTATTTTATTTTTTCTTAGTAAGCAATTAAATCTCTAAGCATTGAGACAATGTTTAAATTTAGGCCTAATAGACTGGGGAGGTATCTCAGTGGTTAAGAACACTTGTTGCTCTTGCAGAGGGCCCAGGTTTGATTCTAGGTACTCACATGGCAGCTGAAAACTGCCAGCAACCGCAGTTCTTGAGGATTCAGTTCCCTCTGCTGCCATCCAGGCACCAGGTTCACACATGGTACACAGATATGCATGCAAGCAAAACATCAATATATGTAAAATAAAAATAAATAAGTCATTAAAAATACAGAAAAATATAGGCCATAGACAAAATAAATGAATTCTAAAAATATTTTACATGTCAAAATGTAATTTCTTTCTGATAACCACATAGATTCTGAGATGGACTTACTAATGGAATCCCTAACTCAGTTCTGTTATTTATACTACTTGGACTATAGTGTTTAGGATACTTACTACTCAATTCTGCAAGGTATTATTTGCTGTGGAATAATCGTTCTGTTCACTGTGAAGATGTGTTGCTCTTATTGTTAATAAAGAATTGACTGGCCAATAGTTAGGCAAGAATTTAGGGGCAGGGAGAACACTAGGAAGAAGGGTGGAGTCAAGGGATTGTGATGAGACTCAGAAGGAACAGGAGATGAATATGCCAAGCTGAAAAAAGGCACTGCCACATGGCAGAGTGTAAATGAGGAATATGGGTTAATTGAAATTGTAAAAGCTAGTTAGTAATAAGCCTAAGCCATCGGCCAAGCATTTGTAATTGATAGTAAGTCTCAGTGTGGTTATTTGGGAGCTGGCTGGTGGGACAGAATTGGCTGCTGGAATCAATGAGTCTCCACCTACAGTTGTTCTCTCTAACAGTCTGAAACTGAATTGATACAATCTTTGCTTAATTATTATTTAGTCTGCTTAACTTCTTCAAGAAACTGAATTACTTAAAGAAATGCAATTTTTAGCAAATTCAATAGTCTAAATAAAAGAGAAGAACCAAAATGATGTCTTAATTATCTAAAATATTGGATTTATTTTCCATAACATTTCCTTTCTACTAAAAACCTTCATCTTCTATAATTATATAATACATGAATGTAATATCATATTTGAAATACTCTGTTGAGTGATAGTGATATAACTTTCAAAGGAAATGTTTAAAATTGATACTGTGAACTTAAGTTTAAATCCGTATTATATCTATGAACCACAATATTGACATATTGTGATTTTCCTAAACATACTAAATGTTAAATAAGTTTAGATGTTTAAAAGAAAAATTAAGCATAATGAAATGATGCAGTTTCAATTATAACATTTGCATGTATGTATAAGAACATGTATACTAACAAATACAGTTAGAAATATTTTATTGTAGTAATTTTCACATATCAAGCTGAGATTATTAAACTTTTTTGTACCTTTCTTGGCAATCTGGTTTAGTTGGTAAATTTTTTCTTTGGATAATAACAGTTAAGGTCTAAAATAATACAAACAGAACTGATACAAAAATACATTGACATATAATTTTATTCATGGGCTACATAAGTTAGCCCTCTGTATCTAGATAGTCCTTTAGCAAATATATCTTTAAAATGTCCAAGGCAATACCTGACTACAACAGTTTCTTGAACACTTACAAAACCAGCTGAGAGACATACATTTTACAAAGAGATGTACTATAAAGCCCTTAGGTTTACCTTGTACATATATATCATTTTTGCTTTAAATCCAGAGGTAAGATTTATTATCATTTTAGGAGTAAGTATGTTATGAAGATACTTGATGTATATTGCTATTGTGACTTAGCTATGTCCTGTGTCATCTATACAGTCTTAGCATGACTCCACGTGTAAACTTTTAGCATAAACTTCAGCATATGGAAAACTTTAAGCTCCACTCAGCTGACTATAGAACTCTATCTGTGATTTCTATGGGTTATTTTTAATGGAAAGTATGATTAATACAGAAGATAAAAAAGAGAGAATTTTGGAAAATAAAGTGGGATCTGAAAAAAAAATCCTACACTATTGTAAAACCTAAGGTAGAAAATAAGAAAGGGAAAGAAAAGGAGATTTGTCATTGGTCAGTAATTTACTTTCCATAACCACATGTAGCCTAGTGGATTTGCAAGTTACTCTCATGTTTTGTATACTGTTACACACTTCACACCAGCACCCACTAGATAATTATTGAAACTGTGTTCTTATACTTTCTCACCAAGCAAGTATGATACTGCTTTCATTTTCACCTCCTCCCATTCCTCATGGAAAAGGTGAACCAGACCTGAGTTGGGTGACATATGCAGCACTGTGCAGACATATTTTGGGGACTGTAGTTTTTTAGCAGTAGGTGTTGGTTTCACAATTATAGTTTTATTTTTCCTTTCTCCCCTATCATAGCCTCTGCCGTTGTCCTTGATGTGTATAGGGGGAAATTGTATGGTTTCTTGCCTTAAGTTCCTTTTATATATCAAACTTCCCTTTTCTGTTTGTATATTTCCTTAATTTTTTTTACTGACTTTACTCATTTATTTGTGGGACATGATTTGTAGGATAAGGAGATAAACAAAAATTCCACCATATTATTAAAAATGGGTTTTGTATTTTGCTAACAAGGTAATTAGTATATGCATTTTCCTTATTGTATTAAATCAGTATTTATGGCAGTCAGTCAACATATATTGTACAGTCTAAGGAATATTCTATAAGCATATGAAAAAAATCTATTCCCTTTAAAGACCTCTGTTGTGTAGTGGTGTGCCCCACTCTGCAGCATGTGAATGGGATTAATCTATATCATATAAACAATCTTGCCAGGCTGGTGGGATTGGTTGTTGAATAAGAATAAAAATGCTTTTAAAACCAAAGAGAAAATTGGATCTTTTAATCATGGGAGTTGAAAATGGACCTGTGGACATGATTCTGTTGTCCCTGTGCTCTAGGCGTTGTGATAGCATCAGTCTGTTACTGCTGCTGATGTATAGACAGTGATTCTATTGTCTCCATGACATAGGTGTTATGAAAGCACTGGTCTGTTGTTGCTGCTGACCTATGATCAGTGATTCTACTGTCTCTATACCATAGGTGTTGTGATATCATCAGTCTGCTATTGCTGCTGACGTATGGGTGATTCTACTATCTTCTTGCCATAGGTATTGGGACAGCATCAGTTTGTTATTGCTGCTAAGCACCTTTGAGAAAAAGCTCTCTAAACCATGCAGATGTTATGAGCATGTTGTTGCCGTTGGCCATGCCAGAGGAGCAGCGAATTGCAATTGAAGTTCCAGGTGTCAGCCAGCAGAAGAGAATCCTCTGATGGGCCAATCTCGTTTAGGCAAAGCCACTTGACTACAGAACCCAGAATGAGTTTTGCTTCTGCTGTGCCTTTACATGTTTGCTGCAGCTCTGTTTCTTTGATATCTAGCATGGTGGAGTGAATGGGGGGAGATCTCCACTGCTTGTAATATAGTGTGTTTATCTCTTAGAAACTTCCCGTTCTACTCGATATTTTTACTTGTGGATTGTCAAGAAGGTGACCCCTCCCTAAGCTGTACTAATTTGATAACAATGATAGCTTATACAGAGTTTTGATGAATAAATATAAATACAAGGATATGTTTCACAACCAGGGTCTGTGAGTCTTACCTAAGGAGCTGCATGGATTGTAGCTCAAGGTAATGACTAACAGTTGAGTTCCAATAGCCCAGCTAATTTAAGTTCTTTTAACCTTAATGTTGGGAGATGTGTTCACAGGTCTCGGAGTGCATCACAGCTGAAACAAAGCTGTGAAAATAACAAAGTTAGACTAAGTTGCTTTTGTTAAATAACTTTGAGGTGAAAAACCCAAGAAGACAATCTAAAGTTTCTGAAAGGCACATAGTTGAATGCAGAACTCTTTAAGGTCAGGGAACAAGAACAAAGCTGCCCAATTATTACTGGCTGATGTGCTCTCCTTGCTAGGATTGGTTGATGACCAAAGGTGGTGATTAATTCCATATACCCATTTCTGCCCTTAGTCTCCTGATATTAAAAATAACAACTCTTGATAAGTTGATATGCACCCTAAAGATTTAAAGTAGAGCCGACTGATTCTTTTTCACTTATAAAGATTATGTTTGTGATTCCTTTAATCCATATAGGATTACCTTTCAAGATAAGTAAAAAAGTAATTGTCCCTTTCTTTGTAACCGCAAAATGCAGCCTGCCAGTAAAAGACCTGACAAGAACACCTTACTTGCCCAAACAGTTAATTTATAACAAGTTGCTTGGGTCTGAATATATGTGGGTTCTTGGAATTATTTTTTTTTACCTGTAGTATGTAAAATGTTTAATCATGTAAGGGATATGGAAAACATGCTGATTTTTACTGTTTTTTTGTATTCATTCTAATCATTCACTTGAAAAACAGAATGTAACCACATTGCAGTTCCTATACTGCCTGAAAAAACTTTGTTGGGATATATATAAGTTATAGAAAAAGAAAGTACACAGTAGAGAAAGAATAGAGAAGAAACAGAAAATAAAGAAGGAAGCCATCAAGAGAGTGTGTGAGTGTCTTATCCCCTAAACCCCGTCAGACAAACAAGTCTAGTTTATGGTGACTCTGTGGAATCCTCGCAAAGTCCTGTGCTGCTAGAGGCAGGTCCCCCAGGCCGCGGTATGTTGCGGTTTCCTAGCCTGCTTTCTGGTACTTTTTAATCTTAGGATGTGGTTGTTTTAAGTATTTATACATTATTATTACTAAAAGAGAAAGAGAAAAGAAGCCCAACTCATATGCAGTAACAAATCAGTCAAGGCAGAGGTTAGTTTAGAAGCTCACAATTAAGGACACGTTTCAGTATTTTTGAGGATCTTTTTCTTTCATGTGAGGCTCTGATGAAACTGTCTACAAGAGCAAGGTTGATAACCTAAGCTTAACCTGGCTTTGCTTATGTATAGGTGTGTTGCACAATCTGAGCTTACTCTCAACTGGCGAAATTAGTTACCTTGCTTCTATATTTGTTCTTGTGTAGTCGCCCAATTACAAAGAGAAATACCCATATATTAGTGGGTCAAAGCATGGGTTTAGAAAAGCAAAGAGAAAGAAGAAGTGATTAACAGGATCTGACACCCTGTTTAACATTTCAGGATCAAACCAGTACCAAATTCCTAGGACATAATAGGGAGTCCAGCAGACAATGAACGAGGTGGCAAACGCGACGGTCATCTTTAGCGTCCTTAGCCGTGCTCTTGGGATATTATTCTTGGATTGATTCAGCTGCAGTTCTATTAGATAAAGAAAAAGAGTAAGTGTTTAAAGTCAGCTTCCTCACAAAACCAAAATAATAAAAATGAAAGAAAGATTCATTAATTCTAGAACTCCAATAACAATAATTTACTTAAAAAGATTTCTATACTACCCCAACCAGGTGTGGAAGTGCTCATTTGTAATACTCCGACCAAGGGAGTAAAGGCAGAAGCTAGCCTGGGCTATGTAAAGAAACTGTCTCAGCAGAGAAACAAATAGGCTTTTAGACCAGGGTTTCCTTTAGGAAAGAATGGAGAGTAGAGTTCCCTTAAAATTAAACCAAGGAGGATTTGAAAAATGGTGGTATTCACACAACTAAATAAAAAATTGGTTGTTTGGTGTATTAGCCCAGAAGGAGCACATTTTCAGTGCTTATCCTGAGTTTTAATAGAATAATTATCCTTTCTTCCTTTAAAAAATGTTTTTATTTATATTTAATTATATACAACAATAACTTATTCATTCAATACATGTAGCTATATCCAAATATCATATATATCTGTATTTGTATGTATATATGTATGTATGTATGTATGTATGTATGTATGTATGTATCTATCTATCTATCTATCTATCTATCTATCTATCTATCTATCTATCTATCTATCTATCTGCTATTTGGATCATTCCCTCCTCCGTAGCTCCCTTGTCTCCTTCTTACTCCTGTCTCTTTTTCCCAGCCAGTCCCGTTTCTACTTTCATGCCTCCCTCCTTTTTGAATGATCTAAATAATTTCATTAAGTTTGCTTATAGGAATAATAGCATCTTAAGAAATGGCTACACCACTGAAGAAAATGTCTTTCCCATTCCCGATCAATTGTTAGCTGTGCATACGTCTTCAAGAAGGTATGGAGACTTTTGAGTCCCTCCCCCTCTACCCTTGCTTGTTTTGTTATGTGGCAGAAAATAACAACATGAGATGTTGTCAACAAATCTCATTGTAAATTGAATATATTGTAAAAATATTATTCCAAGGGGTGATTATGAATTATTAAATGACTTAAAATGTATGAACTCCTTGACACAGTATCTAATACACTACCACTCTGCCTGTGTTGCTGTTTAAATATTGTTTGTTAGTAGAGCTGGCCCTAGTGGTGTGAGTGTGAGTAGGCTGGATCTGGTGACCTGAGAGCAGGTAAGTAGGCTGGATCTGGTGACCTGAGAGCAGGTAAGTAGGCTGGATCTGGTGACCTGAGAGCAGGTAAGTAGGCTAAATCTGGTGACCTCAGAGCAGGAGAACTGGCTCTGCTCCTTGCTGTAGGCTGCATTGGGTGAGCTAACCTATGCTGTGATGGAAAGGCTTGCCTGTGTAGGGATGAGGGAAAGCTTGAGGGCCGACCAGCCCAGCTACCACTCAGTCCCAGAACCGGGGCTTGAGTTGGCCCACCCGAATATCCACCTCGTTTATTAACTGTTGGAGCATGGATGGGGATGAACCTACAGATCCAAAATAACAGGATCTCCAGGACACAGGACAACAACTGGATACCCAAGAGGAGCCCCAGTGAGAGCTCATTATCAGTGGTGTAGAAGCCAGAGGCCTCCAGCCAGACCAATGACTCCTGGCAATGAACACTTGCAAGTAAAGGTGAATGAACTAAAGGGTAAACTGTGGGACACAATGGAACACACTACAACTTCTATGACAAGATTCTTCTCTCTTTCGTTTTGTTTGTTTAGTTTGGTTTTTCTTTTAAAATTTTGGATTTGCTTTAAGGGGGGGAGTTGCAAGAGCAGGGAGTGGATGTGACGGGATGGGGAAATAAATGGGATAGGAGTGGATGATGGGAAATCCACAAAGAATCAATAAAAGCTAAGAAATGCTGTATGCCTACAATTATTATTAAAATCTAAAGACTACGTACTGTGGGGGTTTTGTTGAAGGACCCGTGTGAGGGTGAAGATGATTTTGGCATTGCATACTAACATGATGAGAAGAGGGAAAATGAAGAGGCAGCTGAAGGTGAAAAAGTTGTAAAAGGCTTGGTGCCACCATCGTGGAAAACTGCAGTGTGTCACACATTGAGAAAAAACTGCATGCCCAGAGCCATCTTCTAGGTAGATCATCCTGAAAATATATAACTGTGAAAAAAAGAAGAAAAAGTTTATGTGTCTTTTCCCAAAAGCGTTCCTTCTCTCGCACCGCTCGTCTTCCGACCTAAAACAATTTCTAAGTTCCTTGCCATTTTGACCATTGTATTGAAACGTGTGAGTGAGGTTTGCTTGAAGTACGTTTGTGTTAGTTTGGATGACCTGTAGGACTCTGTAATTGGTGGAACTATTTCAGCCTTGAAAAACAGCCAACACTTAAAGACTTACACCTCACTTGCACTTCCAGTTCCCCTATAGTTATGCCAAGCAGCCTTTGTTGAAAGTGATTTTGTTCATTCTATATCCACTGTGTTTAAACTGTGCCTTTTAGACTGCATCTATAAACATATGTATTAAATTTGTTTTAAACATTGAAAGTTCTAATAATATGCTATACTTTTTTAATTAGTCAAAATGTGTGAATGGTTTAGAGGCTTCTACCCTGATAATATTGAGTGGAAGATAGACATGAGCAGTGGCACTGGAAGAAGGGTTGGTAAAATATAAGCCCCATTCATGTTTCTCATATCCTGAAGAGTTAGGATAGAACCTAGTACCATATTTCAGTACAACACTTCGGTTATAAAGATAACAAGTTTTAACTGGCTGATAACCATGAGTTCAATCGTGAATGTCATCCTGAGCAGTCTCAGGAAGAAGTCAGCACCAAGGCAAGCAAGACAACTACCATGTATCTTGGTGGCTGTACCTCCTGGGATAAGAAGGCCCCTTTGGGTTTAAGCACCCTGAACTAAGGCTCCTGGGAAGCTTCCCACCTGTGTCCACTAAAGATGTGCTTACATCCTCAAAAGACCTCAGCTCCATCAAGGTCTTTGACTTTGTCCCTTTGTCACCCCTATGCCCTGTATGTGTGTGATTTGCTTGTCTACATTTACTTTCAGCCCCACCCTTGAGGAGAGCCTAGAAATGATGTAGCTTTGGCTTCTAAATTCCTTTCTTTAACAAAAGGATCCAGCGCCCATTGAGTATTTGCCCAATAGACAAAGTACAGTATGTTCTTCAGTTGACTGTGCCAGAGTCTGGAGCTGTTCAGAGAAGAACTGAGTATAAAGGAGAGACTGATTAGTCGACTGATTAGTTGGATAAGTCTGAGAAAGTTTAATCATCAAAACACAAGAAGGAAAGTAATCAAAAGTAATGATAAAAGCAGAATGTGGTGGCACACTCCTTTCATCTCAGCATTCAGGAGCCAGAGGCAGACAGACGTCTATAAGTTGCAGGTCAGCCAAAGCTATACAGCAAGACCCTGTTTTAAAACAAACAAAGAAACAAACAAACAAAAACAGTGGTAAACTATCAAATAAAGCAAGTATTCATGAATCCTTGTGGATATAAATTACACATCCACAAAATGGGCATAATTAAGAGCATTTCCTTAATACAGAAAGGGGAAAAAAAAGTGGAGTTTTTTTTGTTTTTGTTTTTGTTTTTTGCTAATCACTATAATGCTACTAACTGACTTCAGCAAAATTCACCAATAGTTGGTAAAAATAATCAGTGACAGCTTGAGAATAGGACAGTGAAAAATATCAAAGTATCTACCTGCTTAACCTTACTCATCATAAAGAGTAAAATAACTGTAAATGGAGAGATATCCATGCAATTAACATTATAGATAGTGAGACCAGTTGACATCTTTTGCTTTTTTAGATAGCGCATTGAGATGAAGCCAGCATTACATCATTAGTATGTTTACTTAAGATGCAACTCTGAGAAAGCCTAAGATAAACCTGTATGTGTGTGATTTGCTTGTCTACATTTATTTTCAGCCCCACCCTTGAGGAGAGCCTAGAAATGATGTAGCTGAGGAGTAATTTACAAATGGCCTATACACTTCAAAAATGTCAATCTTAGGAGACATGGAGGAAGACAGGAATGGTTGCAGCAAAGGAGACTTAGGTGACGGCATTGTAACCACTATATAACTTTGGGTTTTCTTTTGTTAAAAGGGCAGAAATTGGGGAAGGTCTGGGAGGAATTGGGAAGGGAAAAACATGATAAAAATATATTAAATAACATTTTTCACTTAATTTTTTAAAGGGCAGAAAATTGGATGACAATAGGGTATGTGGATTAAGTGATAGCATCCAATTAATGCTAATTTCCTGATTTTGATGCACCTATTGTTGGGTGTATGAGATTTCTTTCTTTCTTTATTTATTTTTTTTTTATTTTTTTTGAGATTTCTTAAACAAGTCCAGACTGGTAAAAAAATGCCCTATCTCCAACTTTTAAAGAACTCAGAAAACATTTAGGAAAGAGTGGCGGTGGTGGCGCTCGCCTTTAATCCCAGCACTTGGGAGGCAGAGGCAGGCAGATCTCTGTGAGTTCGAGGCCATCCTGATCTACAAGAGCTAGTTCCAGGACTGCTAGGGCTGTTACACAGTGAAACCCTGTCTCAAAAAAAAAAACCCCAAAATAAATAAATAAAATAAAATAATAAGAAAGAACTCAAAACCAAACCCAAAAACCGTTTAGGAGTGAAGACAACCGTTGTAGTTTGAGAGTGCCCCTCATAGGCTCATATATTTGCATGTTTCCTCGTCAGTTGAACTGCTTGGAAGGACTAGGAGGTGTGTTTGTGTTGGAGGACACTCTCTCTCTCTCCCTCTCCCTGTTACTCGTTCTCAGCTACTGCTCCAGCACTGTGCCTGTTTGCTTCCTGCCACAATGATCATGGACGAACCCTCTAAAATTATAAGCAAGCCCCCCCCCCCATCAATGCTTTCTTTTATCAGAGTGGCTCCGGTCATGGTGTCTCTTCACAGCAATGGAACAGTAATTAAAACAACAGCAAACAAGAAAATGCTAATATTTGGTGATGGATGGGTTAAAGGTATCTAAGAAAACGTTGTATAGTTCTAACAACTTTGATCTGAGTGTGAAATCTTTTAAAATGTTATATTTATTTTAAAACTTTAAATAACATAACTACAACCTATCAATGAAAATATTGTAGGTCATTTTCAAGAATAAATTCCATGGCCAGAGTGTTGGCTCAACCCTTACAAGTGCTTGCTGTTCCTCCAGAATGCCTGAGTTAGGTTTCTAGCACCCAAGTAGGGTGGCTCACAGCTGCCTGTAGTTTTAGCGTCAGGAATCTAGTGCCCTTTTGTGGCCTCCATGAGAATTACCGCACACGAATAAGAGTCCTGAAAAACAAATAAACCAGTAAGTAAATTGTAGTGACCACTCATCCATTTTCTCTGACTCACGAAACACATTTCTTATCTTGTTATTTCCTAGTGTGTTCTGGAGAAACTTCATTTTACTGTACAGAATTATCCAGATAAAAGAAAGAGGAGAATTTTTTTTAATCTAAAGCAAGTAAATTTGAAACAAATACTTTTGTTATTATCAAATGATGACTAATAAATACTCTTTAATTTTTTTCCTCATTGAACAAGATATTTTAGTTTACATAACAGTTGGTCCTGGATTTCTCTACTTTGGGAGGATATGGAATAGTAGTGGAGTGTGCTTATTTAAAAAGATTCTGAAATACTTCTTGGTAGAGAAAGAAATTTGTATCTTATATTTGCAATTACATTATTGATTTCTCAATTTTGAGATCTTTTATCAAGTAGAAAATGAAGCTTAAATTAATCCACTAGGAGGCGACAAAGGATCATACCATCAGTCTCAAAACCAAGAAACCCTAACAAGTCAGTTAACTTTATTCTAAGATCCAGGTCAACTTTTCCCCACACTACAGACTGAGTCTTTCGTTATCCCATACTTTCCAGCTTGGTTTTATTTAAACTGTAGTTTTAAAGTAGATCAACACACACACACACACATTCTGTCTTGTTCTTATCAGAGTTTATTTTGCCTTTACCAAGAACAACTTTCCCTTCTTTGCAAACAACTGATGATACTTCCTCCTTCTTAGAATATGATATTTTGTCCATATCTGGGAATTTGGTAAATGGATACTGTGGAGTTAATGTTACAATCTTAATACATGCTAGACTGATTAATTTAAATAAAACCAGAAGTTCAGGAAAGTACATGAGGATTCAGAGTCTTACCCATAAATTAATTTGCTTTAGCTTTGGCTCAGTTTATTTCGTTTTCTGCACTGTGTTCATTTGAGTGGGTAATATAAGGATCCACTTTGCTTTCAGTGGTTCCTTTGTCCTTGGATTCTTTCTTCAATTTCTGTTTACTTTTTCCTCCTTTATCCATGACTCTTGCTCTTATCAGTGTTTGTTTCATTTTTCCGTAATCAAGAACATTCTGTTTACCCTCTTTGGAAGCAATTGAAGGTACTTATTTATTAGCTTATGATCTTCTATCCATACTTTACCAAACCAACTATAGCACAGACTAAATTTTCTTAAATGTAATCAGCTTCAGTTTTTCCAGCTATAAAGTAGAGATCATAACAGAATCTTTCTTTCATTGATGTCATGACAACTGAGTTGTTTTATGAAAAACCCCTGGAATAGTGCCCACAAAGCTAACACTGGATACATTCCAATCATCATTATTATAAAAACCGAGGCACACAAATTCTCTTTGTATCCATAAATATTTAGTCATACATTGATAAGCATATACTATATGTCCCCCCTCATATATACATATACTACTTTAAGTTTTCTTTCCTGTGGGATAGACTTGCCTGATGTAGTAGAGTTTAGTAGTTAAAACCTCTGGGTATAAGTGGCCCATGAATGCTTGTGGGCACCATTCCCAGATCCCTGACCTTAGAATATCAACTACTGTGTTAGTCCTCTGTGCTCACTGTCCATGCACTGGACATTAATTGCGGGAACAACCAATGCAAAGCCCTGAACCACAAGGGAACTCCAGGTTTCTAGTGTTTGGGTTGGTTTTAGACAGTCTGTAAGTCCAAGCTGGCCTAGAATATCCAGTATTGGCAAAGGTGACCTTTGGCATCTCATCCTTTGTCTCCATCTCCCAAATGTCAAGATTACGGGTATCCCACATATACAGGTTTGGGTTTCTGTAAGCAGAGAAACTGGAATACAGGACAGGGCTCAGGCCAAAATGCAGGTTTGTATACTCACAAAGAGAACTGTGGACATATGCTGAGGCCTCCAGAGGGTCTTCACAGCCAGGCTTACCACCCGAGAACTCTGGTTTTAAGTGCTAAATCTCAACCAAAGCATCACAGACTGTTTTAATCCTGATACTTAGCTGGTTATTTGGAGTTTGAAAGATCAATAAAGTTTTGATGTTCTCTTAGGAAAAATTGAAGGGCCAGGGAGTCTATTGTGAGAGTTTTCTTCTAGAAATGATAGGCTCAATGCTCCATGATACATCAGCAATAGAGCTGCATAAAAACACCTGGAAAATGGTATCAGTAGACACACAAAATGGAAGGGAAAAACTCATAGGTCTCACTCCTAGACAAAGAACTACAGGCAATTACCAAGGGAGAGAGGGAGAACTCGTCTCTACAAGGGATGAGCTCTCTAAGTGGCGTCCAGTTCCAAGAAAGTGCTCATCCCTGAAATCGTGCATATCTATCTGTCTGTCTGTCTGTCTATACATATATCACCAAATGTTTAAGCAAGTAGTATTTGTATCTTTATATGTTTATTTCTATAGCCTATGAGCAAAGATACCCATGCATATGCAATGCAATATAATTGTTATGATTATCTCTTAACTATGTCTAATATTAATTAGGTTCCTAGATATAGATAGGTAAATAGCCCTATAGATGAAATGGAGTTGTGTGATTTAAACCTTGCCTATAGAATTAACTGTTTTATATTGACAGTTCCACTCATAAGACATACCCTGGGCATCTCATAATATTCATGGGCTCACTTTCTTCCTGTACAAAATAAGAATAATACACATAATTCATAGTGTTGTAGGGAACATTCTTGAAATATTGCATACAGAGACATTTCGCACAATTCTGACACATATTTTTATCTTCAACTATTATTTATCATCTCATTATTATTGCTATTACTGAGTCTAGCACACTACTACTGTGCTTTAAACAATATTTGGAGTATTGCTCATGGGAGGTTAAGTATTTATTGAATTTAAGCTGTTTGTCAAGTTCAGAAGTGCATTTTCCTCAGTGAATTAGCTCATGTGTCACGGCAAGTCTCCACATGCTTCAAGCCATGCTTCCTTACTCCAACACCTAAGGAGTGTCCCGTGTTTCTCGCCTACAGGCTTGTGTTAACTATAGAATTTAGAAGTTGTTTTGTTACTACTCCACATGAACAAGCTAAACCAGGAACATAAACTCTTCCTGCGACTCTGCACTCTGTGGTCTTAGATGACTCTCTTTAAGGAATGTGTTTTTAATTATGTTCAGCCACACCTAAATTAGGAAATGTTTGGTCATAAATCTGAGCTCCTCCCAAGACTTGCTTGCTGGAATATCTTCTTCCCTGTCTACCTTTTCTTTTTTTTCCTTCTTTTTTTTCCTCTTCAAACTTACTTTTAAAAACGGTAACTTTAAGACCTCTGTTATCATGTTCTTGCACAACTAGTGTCCAGTGAGTAGTGTAGCTTTGTATGCCTTAGGAAAGTGTACATAACCTTATTATGAAGAGAAGAAAAAGGGATAGACAGACATAAATAATAACCTAATCTTTGAAATAAAAAAAGATAGTGGGTAGTTTTATATATAATGTTACCTATTTTTAACATGCCTTATGGATTTATGTATTTTTTGTTTTGGGCCATCTAGCCACGATAGCCCTGAATTTTTTATCCCACCACCTTGCCTCCTAGGTGCTGGCATTAAAAGAATATGCTACCACACCAGGCTTTTAATTATCTTTTTAAACTTAGTTAAGTGACATTCTCAAAGTCACATAGCTGAAAGGAGATGGCTAGCAGGCACAAAGCTTTGAATTTGATCTCCATCATTGTGTGAATGCATGATTACAGACCTATAATCTCTACACGCAGGAAATAGTGGCAGGAGGATCAGAAGTTCAAGGTCATCTTCTGCTATATAACTAATCTGAGGTCATCTTGGGCTACCTAAGATCTTCTGTCAAACAAACGAAATGATAAAGCCCATGAGGGGTTTCAGGACATGTCAGCAGAGTGTTTGATTCAAAATTATTTTTTGTCTTGTTCTATTCTATTTGAACCTTCATATATTTTGTTGAAATATTTTTGTTTTAAAAAGTAACTTTAGGCCGGGTGGTGGTGGCACACACCTTTAATCCCAGCATTCGGGAGGCAGAGGTAGGCAGGTCTCTGTAAGTTAGAGGCCAGCCCAGTCTATAAGAGCTAGTTCCAGGACAGTTAGGGCTGTTACACAGAGAAACCCTGTCTTGAAAAAACCAAAAAAAGTTACTTTAGATTGAAATTATAATTATTCTATTTCCCCCATGTAAGTTTTACAAAATGTGATGTTATCAAAATATCACATTATGTCATATGGATATGCACAATTATTATTTGATGATTAAAATAATTTTTAAATGTTATAGTTTTTTTCATTACACAGAACCTATAAAGACTATCAGTCTTTCTCACAAATTTAAGGCTTTCTGAGTATATCAAAGCCTTCTATAATTAAAGGTTATTTTTCTCTTTAGCTTATAGATTAAGTATTTTATTGTTATGTCTTTAAAAATTAATTGATTATATGTCATTCGTCAGTGCTTGGAACTGGATTGGAGATTTTCAGGCAAGGGTTATTGATGTGGGAGTCCCCTTTGTGTGCTGTGATTACCATTAATGAATAAATGCTTTGGACCTATAGCAAGGCAGAACTTAGGTAGGCAGGGAAAGCTAGGCTGAATTCTGGGAGAAAGAAGGGAGGAGTTTGAGAGAAGCCATGAAACAATTGCTGGGAACTTTAGCTAGTAAGCCACTGCCATATGATGATACATAGAATAATAGAGATGGGTTAGTTTAGGATATGAGTTTAGCCAGAAAGATGCTTAAGCTATTGGCCAAACAGTATTGCAAATAATAACTGACTGGTTATTTTGTGGCTAGGTAGTCGGACCGAAAAAGTGACCCTTCCCACTACAGGTTATACCACTGAGCTGCATCCAGTATTTTTCTGAGTTTGAGTATCCATATAACCTCGGCTGGCCTTGAACTTGTGGTGCCCTGTCTCTGTATCCTAAGGGTGGAGTGAAAAGTACATATCCCCATTCCCAGCATTGTTTTTAAATTGATAGCATAAAAGAATAAAATTATACAAACTAATAATTTTAAAATTTGTATTCTGCTAAGTATCTATCCTATTAGGTTATAAATATTAATTTAATTTAGTACAACAAGCACATACACTTCTACATGACAAACACAGTCCCACATCATATACTCTGAGCTCAAAGAAACAGGGGGACTGCCAATCCAGTTCCTCACTGTTCAGAGCTTTCAACCTTTCACTTCAACCAAACAAGTTTCTCATGAAAAGCATCCATACCCTTTAGCCATCACTGAAAAATATGTATGATCCATTGTTAGGTTTTCATTCCTCCAAATCTTTTATGATCATTTTATATTCAACTTGCTTCTTTGTTTCTTATACTTGTGTACTTTAAGTCTTTAATATCTACTTGTTTTACATACATTTTGTCTCCACAAAGGATGACACTCCCCTCCACTGGCCCCTGGCTGTTTTATTGTTTCGTCAATACCAGGTTCTGTATTGACTTAACTTGTGTTTATCTTCTTCGAGAAAACTAACCAATAAGCATTGCTCATGCTTTAAAGAAGGAAAACAGAAAACACAAGAACATATACCTTAGCTAGTAACCTCATTTCCAGAGACGTGCCTGGGAAACCTGTCTTGATTTGCATTGTCCATGCAAGAGTAATTATGCTTTCCCCAGGTAAATAAAAGCCTTTCCATCCCCCCTTTCTTCTGCTGTTTGACACATATTAATTAAATACCCCTTCTTGAAATTCAGTGAAGAAATGTTTATTTGGTGCCTTGCAATGCTTAATAAATTCTGCACAGCTGTTTTGGTTTTCAGACACTTGGACAGTTTAGAATGTTTAGACAGATTCCCAGTTTTACAGACACGTTTTTGCTGGATTTTAAGAACTCTTACTTCTTATGATGTTCTTATACCCTGGTTTACCATACAGAGCATTAGGAAGCATAAAGTCAATTTATTCCACTGTTAATGACAGGCTATTTATTATTTGCAAGAATTTTATCGTGTTTTCTTCAGTAATCTGTTTGAAGAGTCAAATTCTGTAGGACAATTAGCCAAGAGCAACATAACCACCAAGATAATTCTTTCTCGGTTGCAGGGACAGAATTCTTAGTTTGTACATAATAAATCCCAAGTAAGAAAAGTTTAAATATTTTCTACCTATGGAAGTTTCATAGCTATTAAACGTCCTCTCAATTAACCATCGATTCCGTTTTGACCAGAGCAAAGGAAAGACAGAAGTTGAGCACAAAGGGGGCACACCTGTAATCCCTGTGGCTTGGGAAGATGAGGCAGGAGGATTTAAGTTTGAGAACAGCCTTGGCGACATATAGCAAGATACTCTTTCAAGTCTATAGAAGAGAGAGAAAGAATGAGAAAGAAGGAGGAGTTGGCATGTATTCAGTTGTGAGAAGAGGTTTTAGGGGGCATTAACTATGCAGTACAGATAATTCTAGATACTTTAATCCATTATTTATCTAATCATCATGTAAGCATGTGGAGTAGACAATTACCCCATTTTATGAATAAATCAACAGAACTTTAGAGAGGTTAAGAAGTTGGCCTGAGAAGACAAAGTGGTCAGGGTTAAAGTCTACTTGCTGACTTCTAGAGACCCAGGTCTTAAAGGCCATGCAGCAGGTGCTTTCTTGACTCAAGGTTAGATACAAAATAACCATATCCACCCAAGTTCAGGAGTTAACGGTTTACCTGTGGTCCCGCAAAGACAATACTGAGAATCCAGGCTAGGCCGATCGTCGACTGTTCAAGCTTGCTCTTGCTTTGTACAGCAAGGGGCCGAGTGATGGCCAGGGAGCGGTCCAGGCTAATCACTACCATCATGAAGGCGGGGGCATACATAGAGAAGAGCTTCAGATAGCTGAGCACTTTGCAGAGGAACTCCCCAGCATACCACTGTACTGTAATATTCCACATGCCGTCCAGTGGCATGACGATCAGAGTCTCCAGCAGGTTGGCTAAGGTCAAGTGCTTTAAGAGCACCTTCATTCTTGAGAGCTTTTTCCCTTTCTCTCTCTTCTGCGTCCACTTCTGCAGCTTCATCAAGAAAGACGCATTAAAGGCAGTAGAGAGGAGAAAAAGGAAGAAAGTCACTGTTACTCGGATCTTTCCAGATAAGGTTAGAGTGGGGAGCTTGCCCTGTATCAAAGGGATGCTGTTGTTGATGGCCAAGCAGGGATTTTGGTCCTGCTCAAGAGAGGCATTGTTAGCCATATTCCTCAATGGCAGGCTTCAAGAGTAGAGTCTCTGTACCTCTGATGTTTTATAGTAATCGAACACAAAGCACTGTTTTATTTCTGCCTTTTTTAGACAGAAACGTCACAGGGTTACATTTATGTCAAATTTATTTTCCCTAAGATACTCTGGACTTAATGTGAAAGATCAAGGTGAACTTGTTTTGTGGGTTTGTAATCTAAAAGAGTGCTAACAGAAGATGCCAAGCACATTCTGAAGGCCAAGTGTAATTGTACCACCTCAGCAGATGGCCTGCTTTCCAGAGCGTTTTATCGTAGGCGAAGAAGGACACTTGAAGTCTAATTTTGAAGTTAAAAGTGACTCATTTTATTTTTCAATTAACTTTAATGAATACATTTTCTAAAAACCATTGTGAATCGACAGGTGCCACATGAAATACAGAAAATAATTTAAAAACCCTGATCCAATTAAAAATATGTTGTTTGAAGACCACATTTCTCAAAACAATTGTTTTTCTTTCTTATTCTATTTGTTTGTTTTACGTCCTGAATATATCCTCTCCTCCCTTCTCTCCTCTCATTCACTCCTCCTTTCTCCTCTCCACCTCCCGCCAACATATCCCTCCTCTGTATTGGCTCAGAAAGGGCCAGTCCTCCCCTGGGCATCAGAAAAACAATTGTTTTTCAGATAAACATTATCAATCAGTCACAAATAAGCATATATGTTAGCTTAAAACTATCTTGCACAAGGCATGAAGCTAATACTTCAACTGTCACAAGCAACCTATTCTAATACAAATTAATCTAGACTCAAGTTTATTAATCATATGAATTATCAGACTATCCATGCTAAAATTATAATAAACTTATTTTTTGTTAATTGCCTTGATTTTATAACTGTGTAAATACTGTACTTGTTATGGTTACACAAGATTGATAGGTAAATTAGATCCTGGAGCAAAACTAGATACTTGCATAATTATTATAACTTGAGTTCATTATGTAATATGATAAGTTATAACCCTACATGTCTGCTGTGGGACAATGGTCTTATATCCTATCACTTGTATTATTTTTAATAAAATTCTGATTGGCCAGTAGCCAGGCAGGAAGTAGAGGAGGGGCAACTAGAATGCTGGGAAGAGGGAAGCGCAGTCTGCAGTCGTGACCCAGCCGTAGATGAGCAAGATGTGACTGCCTTGCTGAAAAAGGTACCAAGCCATGTGGCTAACATAGACAAGGAATAAGTTATGAGAATTAGTTAGTAAGAAGAGCTTGAGATACCAGGCCAATTAGTTTATTATTAATGTAGACCTCTGTGTGTTCTTTGGGACTTAATGATTGCGGGAACCAGGCAAGACAAAAAACTCAGTCAAAACATGTCATATAATCACCTCACATTGAGGCCCGTTAAATCCTTCTGTGTGTTACTTGATGATAATAATTTGCAATAGAAATATTGGTATGACTTTCATGGGAATTTCATAAGTCATGGTTTGTTGTTATCAGATCACCAACTGGTCTGCTTCCATCACATCCAGAGCAGAAGCACTATTAAGACAAACGCAGCCATTTTGATTTAGGTGGTGCATTTTTATTGGTTTATTTTTTTTAGCTTTTGTTGGTAATAAGGCAGTTTTGTGAAGTTTTATACACACACAAATATAATGAAGAAAATCATAAATCAAGGTAAGTTTTAAATATGTGGGTGGGTACATAGAGAGGCAGTTACAACTGGGTGGGGGAAGCTTTTCAATAGGTCTAAGATGCTATCTGGTAACAGTCATAGCTTTTGGGTTAGTGGCAACCAGTTGCCTGCGAAGTTATTAGCCATCAGAAGGTTATATGTATTGTTATAGGATGTGAGTTCTGCTAACATACAAACAAGGACAAGGAATGGATGCTTGAGGGCTAAAGCTGAATATAAAGTAATTACTGCCTAGACCTCAACCTTTCAGCTTCTCCACAGCACATAACCAATCAGTCAGGCTTTGTAGATACAGCTTCGTTCTAGGAGATTTTGTTCACGAGAGAAATAGGGGTTTTAGAAAACTGCAATTCATCTATCTTATTTATTAAGCACAAATGCCATGCAAACATGCGGTTGGCTCTCATGGTTTATCACAGTTATGTTCTATAAAGTTCTGGAAATACTGAATTAGTGAACATCAACTATTATTCCTAGCAAAACAGAGTGAGGTCTTATGAGCCAAGACCACTTCCCAAAGTCCTGGAAAAGCAGCCGATCTTATCAGAACCACAACCTGCTCTTCCTCGTAATGGTTTCCATGCGTAACAATTAATAGGCATTTAAAAAATTCTTTTGCAGCTGTAGAGCTCACCTCACCTGTAAGCTTAACACTTTCCTACTTTTAGGAAACATGCAACCATGGCTTTCTTGGGCTTTTAGCTTCATGTGAATGTTCTTCATTACATTGAAAGACTAAACCACACAACCAAGCACATAACAGTCCTCACACAATGAGTTAGGAATTTAGTCATCTCCCCACAGCTTCATCACACAGCAAATCTCGCACACTTCCGGAGCAATCTGTCATGTACAGATGGAGGAATTTTGTGAATGAGAATTCCTGAAAAGAGTTGTGTCTGCACAGACTGATTGACTGCTTAAAACTGCAGTAATGTGGAGAGGTTGTAATGTTGCAATCAAGAGGCTAATTTCCTGTCTTGAGCTATTTTGGTACCTCCCAACCCCCGGACAGCCATTCCTTATTCACCTCTCTGTTAGAACAAAAGTCATTTGACAAATAGATAAAAAAAAACTTTTGAAATTATTTAGCTTAGCTTCCACCAACCAAAAACACTAAGAATGCCATCGAGGCCTATGGAAAAGCTTCCCCCATCTTCCTGTAGCCATCTCTCTGATGTATCCACTGACAGATTTTAAACTTGCCTTGATTTATGAATTACTTTGTTCTGTAAAACTATAAAACTTCGTGAAATTGCTTACCTGTTGGAACATGGAATTTGAGGTAACCTCAGCTGAGTTCTTTGGACATGTCACTTAAAATGGCTCCGGAATAAATTCTCATTTTCCTTTAAAGTGAGAGCTGTGGCCTATTTTTTTTCCCTTTGTACTTTGTGAAGATTTGTCACTGTGATTGGTTTAATAAAGAAGCTGACTGGCCATTAGCTGAACAGAATAAGTGTAGATGGGCGAGCCAAACTGAGAATGCTGGGAGATTGAAGGGTGGAGTCTGGAGTCTTGAGAGCAGATGCAGGGAGAAGCAGGAAGGGCATGCCAAACTTAGAAAACGTATCAAGCCATGTGGCAAAGCATAGATAAGAAATCTGTCTTAATTTAAATGTTAGAGTTAGCTAGTAACAAGCCTGAGCGATTGGCTAAGCATTTGTAATTAATATTAAGACTCTGAGTGGCCAAGCTTTGCAATTAATATTAAGACTCTGAGTGGCTATTGTACAAATCTTTAAACTCCCCTAAGTATTCAACAGGTGGAGATGAAAGCCAAAGGTGGCATAGCAGCCATCATGTGGCTCAGCTTTGCTGGATCTTTGTGCTGTACTGGCCTTATGACTTTTGCCATTCTCATCAGATATGGCTCTGCCAACAAGTTAGTACATATCATGTTTGTCTTTCTGGGTTTGATTTTTTTCTAGTTTCATCCATTTGCTTGCAAATTTCATGATGTCCTTGTTATTAATGGGCAAGTAATACTTTGTGTAAATGTACATTTTCTTTATCTATTCTTCAGTTGAGGAACATCTAGGTTGTTTCCAGTTTCTGGCTATTATGAATAAAGCCACTATAAACATAGTTGAGCTTATGTCCTTGATAGGATGGAGGGTCTTTTGGGTGTATGCCCAAGAGTGGTATAGCCATATTGACTTTCACAGTGACTGTACAAGTTTGCATCCCCACCAGCATGAGCTGTTACTTGTGTTTTTGTTCTTAGCCATTCTGATAGGTGTGAGATGGAATCTCAAAGTCATTTTGATTTGCATTTGCCTGATGACTAAGGATGTTGAACATTTCTTTAAGTGTTTCTCAAGCATTTGAGATTGCTCTATTGAGAATTCTATGTTTAGATTTGTGCCACATTTTTAAATTGGATTATTTGTTTTTTTGATGTATAGCTTCTTGAGTTCTTTATATATTTTGGATATTAGCCCTTTATTGGATGTTGAGTTTGTAGATATCTTTTCCCATTCTGTAGGCTGCCATTTGATCCTATTGACAGTGTTCTTTGCCTTACTGCTTTTTTTCAGTTTTATGAGGTCCCACTTATTAATTATAGATCTTACCTGATTTTTGATAAGGAAGCCAGAAATACACAATAGCAAAAAGAAAGCATCTTCAACAAACGACTCTGGTCTAACTGGATGTCTGCATATAGAAGAATGCATATAAGTCTGTACTTATCACTTTGCACAAAACTCAAGTGCTGTGGGATAATGCACTTGTACCCTGTAAAGATTTGTCACTCATATTGGTTTAATAAAATGCTGATTGGCCAGTAGCCAGGCAGAAAGTGTAGACACTGTGAACAGATTATTATGGTTCAGTCTACAGTTGCAACCCAGATGCAGACAAAGCAAGATGAAAATGCTGCACTGAGAAAAGGTATCAAACCATGTGACTAAACATAGGCAAGAATTATGGGTAAATTTAAGTTGTAAGAGATAGTTAATAATAAGCCTGAGCTAATAGGCCAAATAATTTATAATATAAGCCTGTCTGTGTTTCTTTGGTACTGAATGGCTGTGGGACCAGGTGGGACAGAAACTTCTGTCTACACTCAAGTCCAAGTATGTCAAAGACAAATATAAAGCTAGACACATTGAACCTGATATAAGAGAAAGCAGTGAATAGCCTTGTATGCATTAGCATATGAGATAACATCCCCCCAAAAGAGACTATCTTTAAGAGTGGAAATCATTTTTTTTATTAGACATAATCCCTAGAAAGCCAGCAAAACCGCAGGTAGCTATAGGTATAAGCAGTCTTTAATTGCAGAATCGAGTCAGTTCTGGGTCATATCTTTGTTCCTTTTTGTATGATCTTCTTTAACCTAATTGGCTATTTTTTTCTTTTAATTTAAGTCCAACATCTAAAGGAAGAGAGAGGTGATGATTTGGAAACGATCCAGGGTAGCAAGCTATAGACTTTTTACAACTCCTTAACAATGAGAAGCAAAGAGGAGACAAAAACAAGTCTTCCATAGACGAATAGATGAAAAAATACTTGGTTAAAACAGTTTTCCATAGAAGCAACATAATATTGGATTAAAGGAATGGTGTGATGATAACTAGGAAATAAGAAAAGGAAAAATTTTATTCATCTTTAAACAGAGAAATGTGAAGAATAAGTGTGCCCTATTATAAAGAAATGTTTATGCAAAATACTTTGAAGACAAGGAACAAATCCTAGGAGAAATGCATATTTAAAAAAGACAATTATATACAACATTTAAAATGTCATATTTACTTGAGTTTTCTGGAAGTATATTTTAATATAATTATTTTTTTTCATCTTTTTTTATTGCTTAAAAAATACCAATCCAACTCCCTCCAACTCCCTCCCCTCCTCCCCTCCTCTCAGACCTTCCCCCTCACCTCTCCAACCCTAGGGGAGTGCCATGCACACTGTCCTGTGGAAAGTTCAAGGCCATCCCTACTACATCTAGATTGAGCAAGGTTTACATCCAAAGAGAGTAGGATCCCATGAAGCTGGTATTTGCAGTAGAGACACATCCCAGTGTCAGTGACCCCTCAGTCTGCCCCAGCTGTCAACCCCCTTCAGAGGGGCTTGGTTGTTCGCATGCTCGTTCACTCCCAGTCCATTAGTTCAAGCAAACTGTCTCAGTGGATGACCCCCCATGGTCTTGAATTCCTTGCTCATACTCTCACTCCTTCTACTCTTCAACTGGATCTTGGGAGCTCAGTTCAGTGCTCCGATGTGGGACATTGCCTCTGTTCCCATCTGTTGTTGGATGAAGGTTCTATGGTGATAATTAAGATAATCATTAGTTTGACTACAAGGTAAGGTCAGTTCAGATACCCTCTCCTCTACTGTTTAGGGTCTCAGCTGGGTTCATCTCTGTGGGTTCTTGGGCATTTTTCTAGAGCCAGGTTCTTGCTAACTCAATAATGTCTCCCTCAATCAAGATATCTTTTTGTTTGCTCAACCCTCCTTCTTCCTCCCTCTACCTCCCACTCCCCTGCTCCCAAATTTTTGTCTGATTCCAATTTCCAGATGGGTCTCTATATATTTTTCTTTAGGTTCACCTTATTACTTAGTTTCTCTAGGATCCTGAACTATAGGCTTGTTGCCCTTTGTTTATGACTAGTATCCACTTATGAGTGAGTACATACCATATTCATTTTTTTGGGGTCTGGGTTACCTCACTCAAAATAATGTTTTCTAATTCTGTCCATTTGCATGCAAAATTCAAGATGTCATTATTTTTTACTGCTGAGTAGTACTCTAATGTGTAGATGTGCCACTAGGGTTATATTTAGGAAGTGGTCTCCTGTGCCCATGTGTTGGAGGTTGCTTCCCACTTTCTCCTCTATCAGGTTCAGTGTGATCGGTTTCATATTGAGGTCTTTAATCCACTTGGACTTGAGTTTTATGCATGGCGACAGATATGGATCTATTTTCATTCTTCTACAAGTTGACATTCAGTTATGCCAGCACCATTTGTTGAAGATGCTTTCTTTTTTCCAATGTATCTTTTTGCTTCTTTGTCAAAAATCAGGTGTTCATAGGTGTGTGAATTAATATCCAGGTTTTCAATTCGATTCCATTGGTCAACATCTCTGTTTTTATGCCAATACCAAGCTGTTTTCATTACTGTAGCTCTGTAATAGAGCTTGATGTCAGGGATAGCAATGCCTCCAGCAGTTCCTTTGTTGTACAGATTTTTTTTGGCTATCCTGGGTTTCTTGCTTTTCCATATGAAGTTGAGTATCATTCTTTCAAGGTCTGTGAAGAATTGTGTTGGGATTTTGCATTGAATCTATAGATTGCCTTCGGTAAGATTGCCATTTTTACTATGTTTATCCTTCCTATCTAGGAGCATTGGAGATCTTTCCATTTTCTGGTATCTTCCTCAATTTCTTTCTTCAAAGACATACAGTTCTTGTCAAATAGATCTTTCACATCCTTTGTTAGTGTTACCCCAAGATATTTTATGTGATTTGTGGCAATTGTGAAAGGTGATGTTTCTCTGATTTCCCTCTCAGCATCTTTATCCTTTGTGTATAGGAGGGCTACTGATTTTTTGAGTTGATCTTGTATCCTACCACTTCACTGAAGGTATTTATCAGCTGTAGGAGTTCTCTGGTAGAGTTTTTGGGGTCACTTATATACACTATCATGCCATCTGCAAATAACGAAAGTTTAACTTCTTCCTTTCCAATTTGAATCCTCTTGATCTCCTTATGTTGTCTTATTGCTGTTGCTAGAACTTCAAGAACTATATTGAAGAGATATGGAGAGAGTGGACAGCCTTGTCTTGTTCCTGGTTTTAGTGGAATCGCTTTGAGATTCTCTTCATTTAATTTGATGTTATCTGTCGGCTTGCTGTATATTGTTTTTATCATATAATATAGATATGATCCTTGTATCCCTAATCTCTTGAAGACCTTTATCATAAAGGGGTGTTGAATTTTGTCAAATGCTTTTTCATCATCTAATAAAATGATCATATGGTTTTTTTCTTTATTTATATGATGGATTACATTGATAGATTTTTGCACGTTGAACCAGCCCTGTATCTCTGGAATGAAGCCTACTTGATCATAATGGATAATTTTTTTGATGTGTTCTTGGTTTCAGTTAGCCAGTATTTTATTGAGAATTTTTGCATCGATATTCATGAGCGAGATTGGTCTGTAATTCTCTTTCTTGGTGGTGTCTTTGTGTGGTTTTGGTATCAGGGTAACTGCAGCTTCATAAAAGAGTTTGGCAGTGAGCCTTCTGTTTCTATTATGTGGAACACTTTGAGGAGTATAAGAATTAGCTCTTCTTGAAAGTTCTGGTAGAATTCAGCACTAAAACCATCCGGCCCTGGGCTTTTTTTGGTTGGTAAGTTTTTGATGGCAGCTTCTATCTCCTTGTGGCTTATAGGTCTATTTAAAATTGTTCACCTGGTCTTGATTTAATTTTGGTATGTGCTATCTATCTAAAAAATTGTCCATTTCTTTTACATTTTCCAGTTTTGTGGAGTACAGATTTTTGTAGTAGGAGCTATTGATTTTCTGAATTTCCTTTGTGTCTGTTGTTATGTCCCCCTTTTCATTTCTTATTTTGTTAATTTGTGTGTTCTCTCTCTGCCTTTTGATTAGTTTGGATAGGGGTTTGTCAATCTTGTTGATTTTCTCAAAGAACCAGTTCTTTGATTCATTGATTCTTTGTATGGTTTTCGGTGTTTCTATTTTGTTGATTTCAGCCCTCAACTTGATTATTTCGTGTCTTCTTCTCCTTTTGGCTTTTGGGTGAGTCTACTTCTTTTTTTTTCCTAGAGTTTTCAGGCATGCTGTTAGGTCATTGATGTGAACTTTCTCCATTTTCCTTATGTGGGCACTTAGTGCTATGAACTTTCCTCTTAGCACTGCCTTCATAGTGTCCCATAGTTTTGGATATGTTGTGCCTTCATTTTCATTGAATTCAAGGAAAGTTTTAATTTCTTTCTTTATTTCTTCCTTCACCCAGGAGTGGTTCAGTAGTTGACTGTTTAGTTTCCATGAGTCTGTAGGCTTTTTGGGAGTAGTATTGTTGTTGAATTCTAACTTTACTCCATAATGATCTGATGGATTACTCCAATTTTTTGGTATTTGTGGGTGTTTGCTTTGTTACCGAGAATGTGTTCAATTTTAGAGAAGGTTCCATGAGGTGCTGAGAAGAGGGTATATTCTTTTTTGTTTGGGTGGAATGTTCCATAGATGTCTGTTAAGTCCATTTGATTCATTACATCTGTTAGTTCTCTTATTTCTCTGTTAAGCTTTGTCTGCTTGATCTGTCCATTGTCGAGTGAGAAGTGTTGAAATCTTCTACTATTAGTGTGCGGGGTTTGATGTGCGATTCAAGTTTCAGTAATGTTTCTTTTACATATGTGAGTGCTCTTGAATTAGGGGCATAGATATTCAGGATTGAGACTTTATCTTGGTGAATTGTTCCTGTTATGACTATATAATGTCCTTCTCCATCTCTTCTGATTGATTTTAGTTTGAAATCAATTTTGTTAGATATTAGGATAGCCACACCTGCTTGTTTCTTAGGTCCATTTGATTGGAAAGCCTGTTCCCAACCCTTTACTCTGAGGTAGTGTCTGTCTTTGAGATAGAGGTGTGTTTCTTGTAAACATCAGAATGCTGGATCCTGTTTATGTATCCATTCTCCTAGCCTATGTCTTTTTATAGGTGAATTGAGACCATTGATATTAAGCGATATTAATGACCAGTGGTTGTTAGCTCCAGTTATCTTTCGGTAGTAGTGTTTGTGTGTTTCCCTTCTTTGCGTTATGCTGGTGGGGGGGTGGTTATCAGATGCCTGTGTTATTGTGGGTGTAGTTAGCTTCCTTGGGTTGTGGCTTTCCTTCTAGTACTTTCTGTAAGGCTGGGTTTGTGGATACATATTGTTTAAATCTGTTTTTGTCATTGAATATCTTGTTTTCTCCATCAATGGTGAATGAAAACTTTGCTGGGTACAGTAGTCTGGGCTTGCATCCATGGTCTCTTAGTGTCTGCAGCACATCTATCTAGGATTTTCTGGCTTTCATGGTTTCTATTGAGAAGTTGGGTGTAATTCTGATAGGTTTTCCTTTATATGTTACTTGACCTTTTACTTTTGCAGCTTTTAATATTCTTTCTTTGTTCTGTATGTTTTGTGTTTTGATTATTATATGGCGAGGGGATTTTTTTTTTGATCCAGTCTATTCGGTGTTCTGTAAGCTTCTTGTACCTTCATAGGCATATCCTTATTTAGGCTGGGAAAGTTTTCTTCTATAATTTTGTTGAATATGTTTTCTGTGCCTTTGAGCTGGAATTCTTCTCCTTCTTCTATCCCTATTATTCTCAGGTTTGGTCTTTTCATGGTGTTCCAGATTTCTTGAATGTTTTGTGTTAAGAATTTGTTGGATTTGTTTTCTTTGACGAAAGAGTCTATTTCCTCAATAGAACCTTCAGCGCCTGAGAGTCTTTCTTCTATCTCTTGTATTCTGTTGGTTATACTTGTCTCTGTAGTTCCTGTTCATTTACCCAGATTTTCCAATTCCAGAGTTCCCTCGGTTTGTGTTTTTTTTATTGCCTCTATTTCAATCTTCAAGTCTTGAAATGTTTCCTTCACCTGTTTGTTTGCTTTTTCTTGTTTTTCTTGGGTTTCTTTGAGGGATTTATTCATTTCTTCCAGCTTTTTGTTAGTCTTTTCCTCCATTTCTTTAAGGGAGTTTTTCACTTCCTCTTTAAAGGACTCTATCATTTTCATTAAGTAACATTTAAAGTCGTTTTCTTCTATATCTTCTGTGTTAGGATGATCAAGTCTTCTTGTTGTGTGTCCATTGAGTTCTGGTGGTACCATGTTGCTTTTTAGGATGATGGAGGAGTTCTTGCATTGCAGCCTTCCCATTTCTTCCTTCAACTCTTATGTCTCTTATGTCCAGCAAGTATTGGTCTCCAAGGAGCTTGCAGGGAAAGAGGAGTTGGGGGTGGGGTCTAGCAGCCCAGCTCCCTACTGGCTGTTAGGAATGTGGAAGGCACCTGGCCTTTCTCCCACATGGGGGTTTTAGGGAATTGAGAGTCTGGGGTCCCAGGGCCACTATTGTCTCACCTCTTATGTCCACCAAGTATTGGTCTCCATAGAGCTTGCAGGGAATGGTGCGTTGGGGGTAGGGTAGATATATAATTCTTAATTCAGTACAGATGTGTCAGATGTAAATCGTAGGGATTTTCACTGAGAACTTATGTAATATTTCTGTAGATCAGATTCAAGAGAAACAGAAATCATCAATATATGAAATAATGCATAAGCATAATGATGTCATTTACTTTTTTTTCTCCAGACAGGGTTTTTTTTGGGACAGTCCTGACTGTCCTGGAACCCACTCTGTAGACCAGGCAGGCCTGGAACTCATTGAGATCCACCTGGCATTTACTTTTTATATGTTCACTAACTCTTGAGCTGTTAGTCTTTACCAAAGAAGAAGGCTTATTTTATTTTTAGTTGTGTATGTATTTTTAAGTGTGTGTGTTTATGCACATGAGTGAAGGTGCCCAAGGAGACCAGAAGCAGTAGTTACAGGTGGTTGTGAGCTGCCAGTCTTCTAGAAGCTGGGAAATAAACCCAGTCCTCTGGAAGGGCAGCAAGTCCTCGCAATCCTTGAGCTGTCTCTCCTGCCCCTGGTCATTCTCTTTTTAAATTACAATGAATAAACTATAAATTTAAATTGACAGTATCAGAATTATAATATTTATTTCAATGATTTTATTAACTGAACTTCTATTGACCACATATTAGGCCTTATTAGTGGGATATAAAACAGGGTCGCTAAAACTTATATTTGATATTTCCAAGCATAGTTCAAAGTGTGTTATGGTGAGATACTTTGATTTACATGAAATTGAGATAGAGGCACTGATTATTAAACAGTATAATTTAAATTTTACTTGTGTGCTGATAAATGTGTGTTGGCACATTTAAGGCACATTTAAGGATTTCTAGCTCATAACATAATTCAATTTAAAATATATCTTCATTCTATAATCTTCAGAATTAGAAATTTGAAAGCTAGGTATTTCAGAATTGTATTATTTAACAATTTATGATAAAAATATATAAGTGAAAATTTAAAATATAATTTGGAAAATATATGTGCTTATTGAGCATATATAAAATTGATATACTAGTATAAAGTACTGTATCACATGCTATAGGTTAATTCTCACCCTATTTTATTATTCTCGTTTCTAAAGTATGTCTGTAAAATATATTTACAAAAGTCGGTCATTTAGTCCTAAAGTTCCCTGATGCTCCTTTCAATAAGCATTTATGAAAAAGAACCCCAACATTTCCTGCTTTAAATTCCACTCTATTTCTCAAATCATGAGTGCTAAGATTTAATTTTTTCCTTATTCAAATTTTTGAGGATTTCTAAGTTTTGTGAAACATTTATTACACCCATTCTTTTAGTGTGTCAAACTCTTCTAAATACTTCATTTAACAAGTACCAATATGATAATTATGTCAGGAACTGTAAGTGCTTCATAGATATTTGTACTGAATGCTCATGGCTACCTTTGGAGGTAGATACTGTTATTACCCTAATTCTACAGTGGGGGAAATGGAGTCATAGCATTGTTCCATGGCTTGCCCCAATTCACATAGCTGTTAGGAGGTAGAGATGATTTGGATCTAAATAAAAACCCCACCCATGCATGGACCTGACTTTTTTTCCCCCTTAAACTATAAATATTTATTTCAGAGTCAATGAACAATGACATTCTTTGAAGGTATATTTTTATTGGATAGCATTAAATAATATTCAGGACATAATAATAAAGCATAGTTGAAAGGGACATGATGGTGAATATCTTTAGCTCCAGTACTCTGGAGGCAGAAACAGGTGGAGCTCTATGAATCTGAGGCTGTTCTGTTCTACATAGTGAGTTCCAGCACATCCAGGGCTACATAGTGAACCCTGTGTTAAGAAATACACAATAATTAAAATAAATAAATCACAATGTTGAAACCCAGAGATATTGTTATTATTTAACAAGGTCTTTAAAAAGCATTTTATGTCAAGGACATCTAGAATTTTTAATTATTCTTATTTTACTAGAATGTGCTATTTGAAAGGATCAGGAAGGCAGCTCAGCAGGTAAAGGGACTTGCCATCAAGAATGATGGCCTTAGATCATGGTGATCCCTATAAGCCATGTGATGCAAGGAGAGAATTGACTTCAGTAGTGTTGTCCTCCATTGCATGCCATGACATACCCAGGCACCCCACACAATAAGGAAATAAATAACTGTAAAAAAAAATTCTGGGATGTACAGACAGACCTTTAGCTTCCACCAACTTGAAGACTAAGAATGTCATCAAATAGCACCTGAGACCTGTAGTAGATATTTCCCCTGCTCTGTTGTAATCTGCCTACCTCATGAATCCACAGATGCATTTGAAAGTGTCTTTATCTAGAAAAACTTCATGAAACTATTACCATGCTGGAAGATGGTATTTTGGGCAACAAATAAGCTGTCTTTTTCCTTTTGAGGTAAAAGCTATGTTTTTGTTTTTCATCAACCTAAGAATGGAGTGAGGCAGATGAACTACAGGATCATCACATCATTAGGAAAGGAAGCTATTTGGGGGAAAGAGGTACACGTTCTTGGCTTTGTCTGAGTGGTGGCTCCCATAAATGCATGACGTTTCTTTAGAGAAGGCAGCCAACACAACAGCCGATGAAGCAGTGTCATAATGAAACACCACCATTTCTCTTAGAACCAGTATAATTGTTCAAAGAACGCTCCAGGAAATCAATGTTTGACAGTAATAACATTATTGCAATGGAATTTAACTTACATTTTCATAATGAAAAGAAGTATAGATCAGGCGATTTCAGTTTTACAATGAGAGTCCTGAGACTCCTGAACCTCATAGCGTTTTATAAATTTTAGAACATTGTTGGAAGGAGGCTGCATGTTCTTCCTGGCTGCTTGGCCCATTAGCTCTAGCTTCTTATTGGCTAACTCTTACATATTAGTTTAACCCATTTCTATTAATCTGTATATCACTACGAGGTTGTGGCCCACCAACAAAGTTTCAGCACTTCTATCTCCGGCGGTGGCTCCATGGTAGCTCTCTGACTCTGCCCTTCTTCCTCCCAGCATTAAGCTTAGTTTTCCCTGCCTACTTATCTTCTGCCCTGCTATAGGTCCAAAGCAGTTTTTTTTATTCATTAACGAATAAAAGCAACACAAAGACAGAAGGACCTCCCACACCAGAACATGTTCTTTAATTTCTCTTTCAATTTCATAGTAATTTTTTATTATCCTCTTTTATTATGCATGGTTTTATACACAATAAATAGTATTTTGATTTTTTTGGGTTTATCTTGCATAATAAAATCCTAAGAAATGTAACTTTCAATTTTTATTCATTTATTCATACTTATTTATTTAAATATTTATTGCTTAACAGAGTTGTAGATTACAAGAATATAGAATAAGACAAAAGACCCAAAATTCCAGAGCATATTAAGGGAAAGTAGTAAGGCTGTTCTTTTTAAACCAAAGTTCTTAGACCAAGCTGGGCTACACTGAATATCCTACAAACCTGACTATAGAGAGCTGGAGTGTTACAAGATGGAGCCAAATTTATCGTGAGTTATTTTTGGCCTTCAAAATAGACCATCATTGCCCCTCTCTGTGTTTTCCTTAACATCCTTGTGACCGTTATCTAAATTCTTTTGGAATGTGCAAACAGACCCTTAGCTTCCACCAACTCCCAGGCTAAGAAAGTCATCAAACAGCACCTGAGGTCTACAGTAGAGATTCTTTCCTTGCCCCCTACGCTGTGCTGCAACCCACCTTCCTGCTGTATCTACCAATAAACGTTTGAAAAGTGCCTTCACTTATGACTCTTTTTGATTTCTTTGTATAGAAACTGTGAAACTGTTACTGTGTTGAAACTACTATCTGGGATAACTTTAGCCTTTTTTTCCCAGGCCATGGTCGCTCATTTTTGGCACAAGAATACACTGTGTCTAATTTTCTTTGCGTTGAGAGCAGTTTTTATTTCACTAACACCTTTTTTTCCCCAACCTTTTCAATTTGAAAATCTAGGTGTATGGCTTTTTTTAAATCAGGAAAATCCTTTTAAAAGCAAGTAAGAGCAAACATAAGCGAGGTTTTCCTTTCTTTCTTTTTTTGTTTTGCGTTGTTTACAGTAATTCAGTGGTTCTCAACCTGTGAGTTGAGTATCAGATAACCTACATATAAGATATTCACACTGTGATTCATAACAGTAGCAAAATTATACTTACGAACTAGCAAGGAAATAGCTTTTTGGTTCGAGGTCACCACAACATGAGGAACTGTTTTAAAGAGTCCCAGCATTATGGAGGTTGAGAACCACTGACTTAATGAAAAGCTTTCTGTTTGTAAAACCTTTTTTACTTAAACTATGGTATCTTCTGAAGAGAAGCAAACACATTATGCCAGAATGGTTCTAAGTGGGTCTAAGTGTACTTTCCTGTATATACAAGGGCAAAATCAACTGAAAAGTAGCAAGGTCAGCAGAGTTAAATAAAGGAAATCAGAGAACAAAGTGGGATTGTTAGGAGGACAGCAGGTTGTAATAAAACTGGTTTTACTAGATATTGACTCATCTGTGGAAGGAGAGTCCATAAGCCATAGCCTGGCACAAATAATCACAAAGGTAGTGATAAAGAATGGCACTCACAAAGTGAGTGCCCTAACAAATGTGTCAGGTGTAAAATGTGAAGGAAGAATCAGACAGGACAGTGAACCTTTCAGCGCATTCAAAACTTGCTGTATCACTAGCAAAGGGGAGTGGTATCAGAACTTGTCATGATATCTGTGGGGCAGGAGAGTGAGGGCCAAGAGAGCTTGTACTAGTGCTGCCGATTCAGCATGTCAAGGGAGCCAGTAAACAGGACTTTTGGACACCAGTCCCACTGGATCTGGCTGGAGCCTTTGTGCTGTGGGACAATGGTCTTTTATCCTGTCACTTGTATTATTTTTAATAAAATGCTGATTGGCTAGTATCCAGGCAGGAAGTAGAGGTGGGGCAACGAGAATTCTGGGAAGAGGGAGGTTTGGGTCTGTAGTCATGATCCATCATCAGAGGAAGCAAGATGTGACTGCCTCGCTGAAAAAGATACCAAGCCACATGGCCAACATAGACAAGACTTATGGGATAATATAAGTTATAAGACTTAGTTAATAAGAAGAGCCTGAGGTACTGGGCCAATCAGTTTATAATTGATGTAGACCTCTGTGTGATTCTTTGGGACTGAATGACTGAAGGACCAGGCAGGACAGAAACCTCAGTCAACACCTTGGCACCAGTGTAGAGGTTCTCCTGAGTCTGAAGGTGACTTGTGACCCACGATGATACTAAACTGTATACCCCTTTATGGATACTTAAGATGTTCATGTAACACAGTCCAGTAAATTGTATGCAGAATTGCCTGATGCAGATAGAGCACAAGAAAGCACACACTGTAAATGAGACCAGAGATGTTTTATGTGCCATAAAAATCCCGACTCTTTATATAGTGGTACCATTTTAACTATTCCACTTTTGTTTTTACTCAGCCCACTTTCTCCCATGGACTACACATTTTTCTGATTAACTTTCCCTGTTTCCATGACTACTATCCATGTACTTCTGTCCAATTCCTAGTCTAAGTACAAGAACCTGGAAGCTTTAATGGGTTCATACCTCCATACCTCCTGATAGTGCTCACCTCTGTAATAAATGCAGTAATTCTTATAGTCAGGGTAGCAAAGTTCTCCTGTTGTTTTCAAAGTTCTTTTAATTATTTGGTTGATAAAGATTGTATATATTGAAACTGTAAAACTGACTTAATATATGTATGTTTGTCAATCTCCAGCTTATAGCCACCATAGCTCTATTTCAGTCAATTTAAAACATTCTACATGCAACAGATAATTCAATATTTGCTTTATTAGGCCTGATTTATTTCTTTTAGCATAATGTGCTATAGGTTCATTCTCTTTTATTTTTATATTTTAAGCATTATTTTACATGTGTGCGTGTTTGACCTGCCTCTATGTCTATGTACCATGTGTGTGCCTGGTGCCCTTGGAGATCTCTTTGAGATACTGATTTTATTCCTTTATATATATACCTAATATTATTGTTGGGCCTATGGTTGTTTTAGTTGCAGTTTGTTTAGAAACGTTCATGTTATTCTTCATGGTGGCTTTATAAGTTTACACTCTCAGCGACAGTCCTCTTTCTTCTTGTCTCTTCAATAGCCGTCATCCTAACAAGTGTGCGGTGATAATGACTGTGATTTTAGTTTTCACTTCTGTGATGATTATTGACATTCAGACTATATTAATGAATGTTTTCTTTCATCTTGTAAGCTGCCCTTTCATTTTGTTGACTGCTTTGCATAAAGAAACTTTTAATTTTGTGTAGTTTTACTATTTATTTTATTGTTTTTGTTGTATGAGATTTTGGTCTCATAGCCACAGAACTCATTGCCCAGCTAGTGTCAAGGAGTTTTGTCTTATGTGTGTATGGAAACACAGGGGTTTTACAGCTTCAGATAGTATGTGTTAGTCTTCACAGTTCAGCTAGCATTTGTGAGAAGCTCCAGGTTAATTCACTTATATGAGTTCTCATCATGGAGTCTTGCCAGAGACTTTTATGGCAGAAATGCCTGTATCTGAAGGGAGACCCAGTAATTATGACACTGGTGCCCAGGTGGAGAGAAACCATTATTACTGTTTTTACTTTCTGTTTTGACTTATATTGAGGAAAGGGAATCTATTATTATTCAGTGTATCATCATGCAGTGGGGTCATTTAAATCATCTTTATTTGAAGTTATACTCTAAAATTTTGCTGACAATACATGTGTCTTCATGTGAAAGTGCTTTCTGAGTCAAAAATTAAATATTTTATACTTTTCTAGCATAGGTAGTTCCTACTCTTGGTGTATATTAAGAAGTCAAATGAAGGAGAGGACTGGTAGTCTAAGTCATTAGTGTGTATTAATTTTTCCCAACAGAATAGAGTATACATAGCATGCAAAATGTGTCACTTAAAACTTAACAATAATAAACACAATATAGTCTTTAGTACATTATATGGCTCTGAGTAATATTCTATTAATTCAGAACATAATAGATTTTGCATGGCTTAGTAGATAACTAGTTTTTATTTTTTTCCAGTATTTCCTCTACTTAATTTGAGGGGTTGTCAACCAAGACAAAAAGGGGTTGTCAAGAACCCCACTTCTTCCATGATCAGTGTCATGCCTGAATCCAAGCTAGGTCAGTCCTGACCAATATGCATATACTTTTATTTTGTTTATGCCTTTTTCTCAAACAGCAAATAATAGATATGCTAATTTTTAGGAATATGTAACAAGATAAGTTGAATACTATAAAAGCATTTATGTAGTAAACCTACAATTTATTCATATGTTTCTGAAAAGTTCTACACTTAGAATGTGATACTCAAGACCTAGTCTGGTTAAACTATCAGTAAATCATATTTTCTTCACCAACTTCTGTTTTCTATTTTTTTAATATTTAGGTTATAACCATATTATATAAAATAGCAAACTGTTAAATGTGTGAGCTCTGAAACAGAGCTGTATGATTTGAATCCCAATTAGGCAGTTAGATGCTCTTTGTTCTTCAGAAAATTGTTGGCCTTCTCTATACTTTACTTATCTACAAAATTGAAAAACCAAGGAGACCAGTTCCCTGAATTGTCAGTTAATTTCAATGTAGAATATATATGAGAGTTGCCTGGAAACTAGTAAGAACCAGTAGATATTAACTAATATTATAATACAATTTGTAGGGGGGATTGTGAAAATTCACCTCATGGTGAAAGTTATGGTGGTAGCTGTATATTGCTAGTGATGAAACAGAAAACTGTAAAGTCCTATACAGATGCTGATGAACTCGTATCTGAGAAAGAACTCAATCTGGAATTGAGCAGCAGAGTTAACATAACATTGCAGTTACAGATACCTACCTGTACCCTCCACTAGAATGTTTTCATATGGGGATAATCAGAGTTATGTGAAAGCAAAATTTCTATATTATTTATTTAGTTGCTAGTTTGCATTATTGAGAAATTTTAAGAGTTTGGAAACAAACAGTGTGACATTATTTGCATTGTGAATTAAAGCCAACTATTGAAACAAGACTAATATGCCCATGGATGATCTTACAATTGCAAGAGAATCACCTTTTGAGAGAAATCTGAGAGATTGAAACGTCAGTAAACACTGTGATCTGTGAATAAACTCCATAGGGTTGTCATTTTGTTTTCTATCATTTAAGATAAGAAAGAATTAGAAGAATTAGTCTTACTGCAGAGACCAAAAAGAAAATAGATACATTTTCCTGAGTAACTCTTATGGGCAGTATTACTGCAATGCACTGAACTCCGTCTTCACACACACTGATCCTGGAGAACCCATGAATTGGTCAGCGCAGAAGAGGACTGATAAATCAGAAACATGTATAACCAATGCTCATGTGATACATTACCCTAATATCTGCCCCTCCAAAGTAGCAGAGAGTATTTCCTTAAGAAGCTAAGGCCTTATTCACTCCTATAATTATATACATCCTGAAAATGAATAAATGAGAAAATTATATATTTTGGTTTATACTCTCACTAAAGATTCATCAAACTTCAATAAAATAACTCTAAAATCTCAAATTTCATGCCTTTAAATTTTCTGTCTAAATGCATAGAAGAAGAGAAATATGTAAGGAAATGTGATTTTGGGGTTGCAAACTTATTTAACAGACATATAACCTTTGAACTTTGATCTATAGAGAAAAGCCAGACTAGAGACCAGTTTTGGATGTGATCCAGTTTCGATAGTATGTCACCCGAGTGTAGACACCAGGCTTGTTTGGAAGGGCACATTCATCTCCCCAGCTTACAATACCAGCAAGGAACCAGATGCCTTTAGTATCTTCACTAACCAATGGCCCTCCAGAATCACCCTGCAGAGAAAAGAAAGGAGTCAGTAATATAAATTAGTGACATTGTATCTCTTTTTCTTTTGTAGTACTAGAAGAGGACACCAAAAAATGAGAACAAAACAAAAGAAACCTCACACTTTGGATATTTCAATACTTGAAATGGTACTAGTCTAACATTTTTTTGTGTCATTATTTTATAAAGACTAGAATGTCAGTATATATCGTTGACTAATGCAATACAAGAGTGGAAAATTAGTATGAAATGTTTCAACTTAGTTATTAACTTGATGTGGGATTTCCCTCTGAATGCTGTGATTACCATTGATTAATAAAGAAAACTGCTTTGGACCTATAGCAGGGCAGAATTTAGTTAGGCGTGAAAGGCTAGGCTGAATGCTAGCAGAAAGAAGGGAAGAGTCAGAGAGAAGCCATGTAGGCCCACCAGAGCCAGATGGAACTGTAGCCAGTAAGCTACAGCTACATGGCGATACACAGATTACTAGAAATAGGTTAAATTAAGATTAGGATGTAAAAGTTAGTAAATAAGAAGGAGGGTGAGTAGGGGAGAGGGAGGGAAATGAGAGGAAGGGAGGAAGTAGAAACTTTGAATGGTATTATTTATAAAGCAATAAAAAATAAAAAACCAAAACAACAACAACAATAAAAAAGAAGCTAGAACTAATGGGCCAAGCAGTGATTTAAATACTATAGTTTCTGTGTGATTATTTTGGGGCTAAGAAGATGGAAACTAACTCGCTGCCTCCTTGCAACATTAACTAAGAAGTTGTTGAAGGTATTTCTTCTTATGCAGTCATCACCATATTGAGGAATGCTCTTCCCTATGTAACTATTATGCTGAGGGAAAAGGAAAGTGTGTATATTTGCCCTCCACTAAAATTGGACATAGTTTTTCATTCTTGAGCAAATGTTGGTCCCTATATTAAGGAAAGTAACTTTTTCTATCATATATTTACTTTCTTATATGAGAATACTATGATTCTGCTTTTATCACATTTCAAGTGGAAAATATGCTATTCTAAAGTAATTGTGCTATATATTGGATCCCCAAACTTACAATATTCTTAAAGCAAAATTTGTACCCTGTTTTGAGCAGTATCCCTCCATTTTTACCACCCACTCATCCTTTATAACCATTTATTATTATTATTAATATGTTTTAAAGATGTGTAGGTATGTGTAAGCCAGAGAATGTGAAGGCCAGAAGGGGCTTGGGTCCCCTGAAGTTGGAGTTGGAGGCAGCTGTGATTCATTCTACATTGGTGTTGGGAATGAAATTCACTCTGGTCTTTCTTCTGCGAGAGCAGTATGTGCTCTTAAATGCTAAACCGTCTCTCCAGTCTTGACAGACGTCAGTATATTCTATTTTAGTGAGTCAGTCTTTAAAGATTTCATGAGATCCTAAAGTATTTGACTTTCTCTGTGGCTTTTTTTGTTTGGCGTGTCTGTTTTTGGAAGTACTATATTGTTTTCCATCATGACTGTACTGTTTTCTTTCCTTATCATTAGTGTGTAATTTTCTCTATATCATTACAGATCATCTTTTCTTTTTATTATAGTCATAATTCATATCATCTTAAAGTTATTTCTCATTGTGTTTTTAATTTGCAATTCTGTGATTATTGATTTTGAGTACTTTTTCAAATGAAAAGGTGTTTGTGGGTTTTTTGTTTGTGTGTGCATGTGTATATTTGTGCGCTTGTAGAGATCACAAGTTGATGTCAAGTGTCTTCCTTGATCACTTTCCAACTTATTTTTTGTAATAGAGTCTCTCTCTTACGGAACCTGAAGCTCTCTGATCCAACTAGATTGTCAAGTTAGGGATTCCCCTTTCTCTTTCTTCCCAGTGCTAGGATTATTGACATGGGCTTCCATGTCTGGCTTTCTCCCCATGGATGCAGGGGAATAACAACTCAGGTCCTCATGACTGAGTGGCTAAGCTATCTCCCAAGACCCGATTTGTATTTTTTCTTTGGAAAAAAATGTCTATTTAGGCTGTTTTCCCATTTTGAAGTCAGAACATAGTACATTTGGTATTGATTTATATGAGTTACAGGAAGTTTCTAAGATTTGGCTTCATGACAGACTTGATGTTTACAGAATATACAAAAGGATTCAACAGAATGAGGAATTTTAAAATACGAAAGCTAACATTAATAGAGAGTACAAATAATTGTGTAGACTGGAAGAAGTGAAGAAAACAGGCAAGTAATTAGTTGCTGAAACAAGAGGGTGAACTTGGGTACAAATAGAAATGTATGACAAAGAAAGGAAATTAAGGTGGTTTTCCTCTGATGTCTTCATTTTTCTAGTTATTAAGAAAACTAATATTCTAGAGAAGATTGAGGCATAGTTTAATATGTAGGAAAAAATATGATGAAGGTTTGACATAGCACAATAAGATACCAGAGTTACATTAGGTAAGGATACATGTATTAAATTCCTTGGGTTTACAAGAAGACAGTATTTTACCTAGTGTGCAGAAGCTGATAGAGTTGGTAGATTACTCTGTGATTCACTGTGATTCAAGATTATTAGCATAGGTGTGGGGGAAATGGAAGATGAAGCCACAAAGGGTGTAGTAAATACAATTGCTGAAACATGGGTCTTAGGCTGTGGCAGGTTAGGAGACAAAAGTCTGCTTAACCAGTTAAGTACAATGGGGATTTAAGCTCTTCTTCATCTCCAAGAATAGGTTTAGTTAGTTTGAAAACTAGAAAGATGAAAACCTGTAATTAGAGAGGACAATTGTGTGTTATAAATACTTATTTGCTTGTCTTCTTGTTATTAGAGTATAGGAATATGTTTACTCATTTCAATGTCCCTATACGTAATACAATAAATAACTTCTACACGGTGATTGAGTAAAGTGAGGTTCTTTCTAGGTTTACCACTAGTTGTGCCTTCCTAGACTACTTTACTTGTGTATTTTGTAAGCTCCAGGACTATTATTTATTAACAACATAGGGATATTAGAAGCACATTCATTAATAAGGAAAAGTAACTGAGTTTAGAATTCAGAGAATGGGCGCAAGATCAAAATTCCTGTTTAAGTCCCTGCTCTCTCAGTTTACTTAAGAGTGCTACCTTGTCTCTTTGCCTGAACTCCTCATCAGAAATGGGTTTCAAACCAAAATATGCTGCAGGAGATTACCACAACTAAAGTAAAGGGATATTCTTAATGATCTTAGAATCATGCCTTGTATGTGGGATTCCACTTAGAAATTGTCAAGTAAATAAAATAAGGAGGATGTTAGAACCAGCTTGTGAAAGCAGCATAAGTAATTAGTATTAGATTAAGCTGACGATTTCTTGGAGATAGACCAATCAAATTAAAGTTATCCAAGATGTATCTCACTTACTCATTGTTCATTCTGAGTCTCTCCCTCACTTCCATACACTGCTTCCAGTAACAAACCAACTGGCTTAGAATCATACTATTTTACTGATACCAATTTACATTATAGTTAGACGATTTAGCCATAAAATGCATCCATATTTTTAAGATTGAGAAAATTGCACTGTCCATTGAAAATCTAAAGCTATCAGAAAAAAAAAATCATGGCATTACCTGGCAGGCATCAACACTGCCCTCCAGGAACCCAGCACACAGCATTCCAGGTGTAATCACACCGCCGTATGCCTTTCCACTGTTGCAGGTCTTGTTATCAATAATCTTTACTCTTCCTTTCTGAAGTATATTAGGACTTTCTCCTGAAGAAACAATATCATGTAATTTTTAAAAGAGAGTTTAAAAATCACATATCGACATTTGCATATCTACTGTGTAAGAACATACGTGTGTGCATGTGCAGGCATGCGCATGGATGTGGAGGTCAGAGGTCACCCCTGGGGTGTCAGTTTTTTCTTTCCACCGTGTGGGTTCTGTAACTTCAGGTTCTGATGCTTGAAGGCAAGTGCTTTACACACTGAGTCATGTTGCCAGACCTCCAAATTGTAATAAGATTTTAGAAATTCAATATGAGTTTCTCTGAGTTAGTATTTCATTTTAAAATTATATTTGTTTTTCAGGCAGTGTAAATCACATTGTAGTTAAAGCAAGAAATGTTTATGAACGTACTACATACCAAACTATTGCTGAAAACAATCACGGTTTGAACTAGTTTGTCTATCTTTTGTGACAGGATTATTTTCTTTTAAAATGTTTTAGAGTTTTACAATTTCCATATATGTTTTAGAAAGTAAAATTAAAATTTCCATGTCAGAAGCAAAAATTTCATCATCATTTATAAATTTTTATTTAAGCTTACTACTGTAATTATAACTCTTAAAATCATTTAACTTTATTTTCCTGTTTTAAAAATAAATTTAAATCTATTTTGGTACTAACTCTATAGAATTTTTTATTATATATATATTTTTTGTCGAGACAGGGTTTCTCTGTAGCCTTGGAGCCTGTCCTGAACTAGCTCTTGTAGACCAGGCTGGCCTTGAACTCACAGAGATCCACCTGCCTCTGCCTCCTGAGTGCTGGGATTAAAGGTGTGCACCACCACTGCCTGGCTTACCTCTATAGAATTAAGGTCATGGAATACATGTAATAAGTGGGTTTTGCTCAAATATTACCTCCTCAATGAAAGATGAATATTTATTGAGTGAATTAATGACACAGAGGAAATTATGTATCCAAATGAAAAGAAATTTATGATAACTACCATTACAAGGGCATTATGGCAAACAGTTCTATGAAATTATAATTTCTAAATAAATGATGCTGAGCACAATTTTCAATTCATTGCACATTATACTACTTTAAATGATCTACAGAGACTATTTTTCACATTTAGTTGTAGTTCTGAATGTATTTCTTTTTGAGTCCTAAAACTGGAATCCTGTCATGGAGAGATGTGAGGAACTTACCGTCAGACTTTAGTGTTCCCCAGCCAGTGACCACCACATCTGAGTTGGGTGGGAACTTCTGAGTCACTTCTGGTAAACATGCCCTTCGAATGTTGCTTGCAAATAATACTGGCGAAGACAGATGCACAACAGCTATGTCATTATCGTGTGCAGGGTAACTGTAGTTCTCATGGATTATAATATTCTTGACATTTCGTTGTATTTGTGGTTTACTTAAAAGAAGCCCAAAACTAACTTTCCAGACTTTTGGATTTGCATCCCTAAAGGAAATAGATTTATTTATTAAAACTTCTATATATTAGAGCTAAAGAAATTAGTCACTTAACTTTTGAAAACTAACTTGGTCATTTGCATTTCCAAAACACTTTTTTTTGATACAAGGTTTCATTTTGTACTTCTGGCTGGCCTCAACTTGCTATGTAGAAGCAAGTTTGAGACTGGCCTTGAACCCACAGAGATCCATCTACCTCTGCTTCCTGCGTTTATGCTAAGATTAAAGGTATACACCATTATGGCAAGCTCCCCACCTCCACCCCGGCAAAAAAGCTGTATATAAAAGAAGAAATAAAAACAAATCTGTTTGTATACATTTTGAATAACTCTATAAAACATGTCTTATATGAGCCCAGCATTTGAGGGATAGATGCAAGAGAATGGTGAGTTTGAGGCCACTCTGGGATACAAAGTAAATTTGAGGTCATTCTGAGCTATGTGTAGTGAAACTTTAGCTTAAAAATAATTGAAGAGAAACAAAAATTTATAGAAAGTGCATTTTATTTATTGGACGGAATAGAAAATACTGAAGGGAATTTAGAAAGGTAAGTATGACAGCACAAAATAACAAGATTTAATAAAAAGTGGGTGGGATGTGAATACAAAGAATTTATGAAAATTATATCGTTTAATGTTTTCTTTTTGTCATTTTATCACAACAAATAAAATAGTTTTGTCTTCCATCTTTACTTGCTATTTTGTATACTATTTTCTGAAAATTAGTCCTGTTGGAATGTTTGCAAACTCTCTACTAAAGTGCTATAATAAGTAAGGATGGTTTTCACTAGAGCTGAGCAACTTAGAGGTGAAATGTTTTTATCCAGCTCAGTGGCAGAGTGCTTGCCTGGCATGCACGAGACCCTGAGTTCAATCCCTAGTACTGAGAACAGAAGGGAGGATGGAAAGGTGGCAATCTCTCGGCGCAATCATGCACTCTTTAAAGCAGTCATTATTTCCTCTGGTAGTCCATATCTGTAATCACAACACTTTGTAAACAGAAGTAGGAGGATTGCAAGTTTGTGGTAAGGTCAAGTTATACAGCAAGTTTGAGGCCGCTATGTCATTGAGACAATTTTGCCAATTTACCAGTGTTTTGGAGACACTACTGTTAATATTGAGACAGATTGCTGGAGATTAAGGGAAGGAGTGCTTGCAAGTGTTCCAACACATGATTATACCTTGTCCAAAATTTCAATATTTCTACTTTTGACAAGATTCTGTAGGATGACTACTTTATTTGCTATTTTACTGATTAATCAATGAGCAATTTTGCGGCTGTACCTCACTGGAGAATTAAGCACTTGCAGGCAGAGTTTCATGATTAAACTGATGGGGAGATATTACCAGGCTCTTAGTACTTGAGTGCCTTTGCTCCCTTCACACAGCTTACCTTACCTTATGAAACAGTGAGCGGCAGTGATAAGCCAGTTGTTACTAATCAGCGTGGCTCCACATCGGTGGACACTATTCTGTTGAAGGCTTGCTTGCCAGGGCCATTCTCCTTCCTCAGCATCCTGGCCTCCTACTATTTTGATGCCTGAGGGAGTAATTGTACGTCGTCCACAGCCTGTTCCAAGGAGAGTTCATCAGTGTTGATAATGCTTATGCCTGTGTCTTGCTGTAGTAAAAAACTACCTATGACATATATCTCTAGTAACTAAGAAAAACTCACTGTCTTGGAGAAATTTGGATGGATTTACTGCTGATATGATTTCCTGAAATATACTCTAAGTACATTGTCATCTCATCCTTCTGTGCCTATCACTCAAATGTTCTCTGTGTCTGTCTTGTCTTACTATGACTTGATGTGTGAGGTAGGTAGGATTATAGGTTTGGTTTTAGAAGAGACCAACCTTACTATATTGCACGAGGAAATATGTGGTTTTAAACTTTAGTGAAGGTTAAAAAAGCAACAAATGGCATGCAAATATTCATATGAAAGTATGAATGAATATGAATGTTATGAGATAGAGCCGATAGAAGTCTCAATACACAGTAGTTAGCCAAAAGAAATTACGTGAAGAAGGCCAGAACTTCCAAAGCCGTATGCTTCTGTGTAGTTGGTCTATACATTATTGTCAGTTTAGAAACATAAGAGACAGCTAGACTCTGATGTCTTGACAGCAAATTCATAGTAATAGTATAGTTCATTATTCATCAGGCTGATCCTGGTTACCTTTACTATCTTAACTTTATACCAATAAAGTGCTGAGTTTGTCCTTTGTCTTCTTTTACTAGAGATCACCATCTTATCAGTAAATACTTTTAAAAATAAGGAATTAGGGACTGGAGAGATAGCTCAGAAGTTAAGAGCACTGGCTTCTCTTCCAGAGTTCAATCCCAGCGACTACATGGTGGCTCACAACCATCTGTAATGAGATCTGGTGCCCTCATCTGGCCTGCAGGGATGCATGTAGGCAGAACACTGTATATATAATAAATAAATAAATCTTTTAAAAGATCAAGAATTATGCTTTTTAATAAAAATATGTATTTAGAACCTACCAAAGAAAGCTTATTACATAAAAGGAACTCAATAAATATTTGTAGAAATAAAAACTGTAAAACTTGGAATAAAAATATTTGTTCACTACTTCATCCAGAGACTGAAAAAAATTGTAATTTATTCAAGGCATAGATTAAGGCAGTGGCTAGTATTTGTCAATGTTGGAGACACTTTGTATTATTATAAGAGAGTGGAGGCTGGGGGAGTGTCTATGGATACCCAGTAGACAAAGGCCAGGGATATTGCTAACTACCCTGTGATAAACTGGAGAACCACTGAAACAAAGAATTAGCTGGCCTCAGTGTCAGTGTTGTTAGGAGTAAGACACACTGGATAGCAGAATTGCCTTGTATCAAGAATAAGAACATTTAGCCGGGCAGTGGTGACTCATTCCTTTAATCCCAGCACTTGGGAGGCAGAGACAAGCAGATCTCTGTGAGTTCTAGTCCAGCCTGTTCAAAATGAGTTCCAGGATAGCCAGAGCTGTTACACAGAGAAACTCTGACTCGGGGGGAAAAGAAAGAACATTTAAGCACATTTAAGTATTTGAATAAATTTAAAAAATTTAGCTGGTCAGTTGGTTCACAACTGATGTATGATTATAGTGGCAGATATACTTTGAGATATTCTTTCCTGAAGGGAAAGGCATGAGAAGCATAGGAGAGTCATGCACACTTTTAAAGGTCCTAACTGACATCCTGAAACCTTTTGGTTTGCACAAACACATTTGGTTTGCTTTTAACACATTTCTAACCTCGGGTTAAAGCTTCTTTCTTGAGTCACGTAGCTGTGGCTGTCATGTCTAATGAGTATGCTCACATTGACTCATTGACTGTCACTCCCTTCTTTTTTTCTTTTTACTCCCACATCACTGACTCTACAGAGGATAAAGCAACTAATCCAGACCCAGGGGATGATGGTTCCTCCCTACCCTCATTTCTGTCTGGGCTCCTCCTAAAGGAAGTTGGCTTTTACTCAGCTTCCTTCAGAGAAATATAAAACCAAAGGTCTTTCTCTGTGGGTTAGGCGCTTCCCTCGGAGCCTTGACTTTGCCGTTTCTGACCTTACTCATACTTCTCAATTTCTATCCATTTGTCACCTTCCATCTGAAGCTCCCATTTACTCATGATTGTGTCTGTTGCACTTTCAGCCACCATCTCTGCAGCCTTCCTTGCTATTATCTCTGCTTAAGTCCTACGTGGAACCCTGTAGCTTTATTATACCAAAAGAGAGCAGATGGTAAATTTCAGACATTTAAAGACTAGAGTGAAGATTGCTGGCCGATACTTTCAGAAATATCACGGAACCTATAGGGGTTTGCTTGCCATCCTACCCTTTTACCTCTAATATGTTTTAATATACTTTAATGTGTCACACGCTGATACTCTAGTCTTTACATTTATTTTGTTTTTCTGCATACCCTCATCTTTCTATTACAAATGTGACCAGAACTCTAGCTGGATCAAGTCAAATTCTGGATTCTGCTATGAAAGGGTCTTAGTGTTCCAGTTGGGGAGCAGATAGACTGGATGATATCTTTAGTACCATTGCTCATGGACCTGCAAAATGTCTATGAACCTGACAGCTTTCCAACTGTGGATTTTCATTTTACAGATACTGAGAATTTCACTGCCATAATTGGTTTTAAGATGTTTTATTAAGTAGCTTGTGGGTTGTTTAATCAAAAATCTATGAATAAAGAAACCTTACATAGCCTTGCGTTTAAATTTTGTCCAAGTTCCCACTAAATAACTAAGTGGTGACTAAAGGGTAGTGAGAGCAGCCTGGGTCACTGTCACCTAGCTCTAATCCAGCTACCCCAGTCAGTCTTTGTCCCCAGATAAATGAAGTGCTTTCCTTGACAGCTTGCTCTGAGTTCCAGCCACTTTAAGGATCATGTTTCCTTAAGACCAGCAATGGAGTGGGGGTGGGGGTGAAAACAATACCTTGCCCAGCAAGGAAGAAGTAGTTTGCATATAAAGCATATGGCTCTCTGCACACAAATTTTAGTTACTAGGGTCAGCGTTCCAGAGAAGAGTTCCTGGGCCTGAGATTCTTATAAGTGAAACATAAAACACAGATAGCTGACATGCACTGAGGGCTAACTGTCAGCACAAACACTCTGGTGAGTAATTTATTCCTATTACCTTATTTTATCTTCACACTAATTTGAAACTAAGGCTTGGGACATTAAGGAATTTATGCTAATCCTTCACTCTAGAATTTGTCAGATCTGAAACTCTGAATGCGCATGAAGCTGACTTTAGATTCTAAGTTCTTAATTACCACTGCTTGTCCCTAGGTCCTCTCTGCCATCATGGCATGTAACAATGCTCCTCATTTTAAATCCATGATGTCACTCTATATCTATTTCTACAGTAACATTCAGTAATCTGTTACTACAGTAACATTCACATACGTTTCTGAAAGTCAAGCTTCTTATTACACTTCAACTGCAGGTCTCCTTGTCATTCTAAGGATGAAATTTTGATGGCAAATAACTTGGTTGATAGACTTACATGTATTGAGGAGATCTTCTGCTATTGGCATTGCAATGTCTGAAAGTCAAGAAAATTAAAATGTTTACATTTATAAACATATTTTATTTTTAACATTAATGGTACTTATGTTGCTTTTGGAGATATCCCATAAACATGCTATCTATCTTGATTACCAGTTCTGTTCATGAATTAACACAGAGAAAAATAAAATATTTATACTTATTTTTTAAAATGCTAAAGTTCCCCACTATAATTTATTTGCAAAGTAGTTTAATTTTGAAATGTCCTAAAACATACAAGAAATAGTGACCTTCCCCCAAATCCTAGAACACACCTTAACAAATAATTCTAGTAATTAGTAACTAGGATGCTGTTACTTTTACTACTTTAAAATTAAAATTATTTTTTGGTTAACATATAAAGAGATGGATTTCACTATTTTTTTTTTTTTTTTTTTGGTTTTTTGAGACAGTGTTTTTCTGTAGCTTTGGAGCCTGTCCTGGAACTACCTATTGTAGACCAAACTGGTCTTGAACTCACAGAGATCCACCTGCCTCTGCCTCCCGAGTGCTAGGATTAAAGGTGTGCACCACCACCGCCCGGCAACTGTTACTTTTTCAAAGTATATAGTCACACTTTGTTCTTTATGCCTCTCGATCTTCTGGATGCCTCTCCTCTTCTGGATGCCTCTCCTCTTTCCTCTTATCACCGAACATTGACCTTACTTCAACTTTCATGATCTATACTCCATTACCTTCTTTTGTTCCTACCTCTTCTTCCATTTAGACCTCTTTCTCCTCTTTCATAATTTGCCCTGATATTTAACACATGCACACACACACGCACGCGTGCACAAATTTTCAATCAAGGTTCAACAAATGAGAGAAAATGTGTCTTTGTCTTTCTGAGTCTGGCTTATTTTTGCTTGACATGATAATCTCTAGTTGTGTGTATTTTCTGAAAATGTTATAATGTCACTCTTCTTTATAGATGAACAAAATTCCATTTTCTATAGGTTCCACTCTTTCATTATCTGGTCATTTCTTGATGGATACCTAGGCTGGTCCCTAGCTTGGCTCATATGGGCAGTGCTCTAGTGCACATAGATGCGCTGGCAGGATCCTTTAGATGCATGTCCAGGAGTAAGCAGCTGGGTCAGATAGTAGTTCTGGTTTTAGTTTCAGTGGTTTCATTTATGTTAAGTCTTTTTAATATATTTTAAAATTTATGTTCTTTTTGTACTATGGTTCAATTGTTTCCCATCCTACTTCCCATTTATTTTGCATCAAAATAATTTATTTGGGCAATGAGACATAGTTTGAATTTTTCCTCTCATTTCTGTATAGATTTTAGACATTTGGAATGAAGTCATTTATACCAATAGTTTTGTTATGCATCCCATTTGTTACCATAACTGTAAATTTGCTCAATTGACATGGAGAAATTATGAGGAGAGATTAAACAAATGAATCATACTTCAAATTTCATATGTAGAAAACTGTCAGTTCACTAGCTAAGAGTTCTAAAAGGCATTAACAACTGCACTATGAGGTAAACACTATAAATGTCTATGTTGATTTGTTTTATGTCCTTGAGTTCTATAAATCAAGGAAGAAGAATCGAATTCTCCATGTCAATTACAGTTCAGTTTAATATTTGGTTGTACAATTAACCAGACAAATAAAAGAATACTTTACCAGGACCAGTAGATCCATTCGGAGTGGTAAGTGTGTGCCCGCATGGCCAGACGCCCTGGGAAGGGAGTACAGGTGCCCTCCAATCCCCTAAACTTTCTAGCCATTCAGCAGGGCTTCTCCCCGGCTACTGGCTTTCTCTACGTTTCCCACCCTAATTTGCCCCCAAGCACCCCTTCCCATCTGCGGGGTTCTAGGAGCCCCCAACTCAGCCTGCTCTGGGGCTGAGGCTCTGGAGACACAGTGATGAGTGCAAGGCTGCAGGGGTTTCTTTGTTCCATGGAGCCAGCATCTACCAAGCCCACCCGTTTGTCTATGAGGTCCTTGGCCAGCAAGTGGCCCTGATCCAGTACCAGTAGATCCATCCAGAGGGGGTCCTTAGATCCACCACCACAGCCTACTTCAGGGAGGAGGGGATCTGAGAGCCAACTCCAGTGCTGAGGGGACCTAAGAGAGGGTAGAACAAGAAAAATCCCCAAGTACACAGTTAGCCACAGGAAAAATCAGACCAAGCTGCTGAGACTCTCCTGACCATATTCGAAGGAAGAGATAGGCAGGCGCCAATGCAAGAATTCCTCCAACAACCTGAAAAGCAACATGATAATGCCAGAATCCAGTGAATATGCAACAGGAAGACATGAACAACCTAATCCAGAAGAAGTAGAAGAAATTGACTTTAAACATAACATTATGAAAGTGATAGAGACCATTAAAGAGGACATGAAAAACTCCTTTAAAGAAATGGATGAGAAGACTAACAAAAAGTTAGAAGAAATGAATAAATCCCTCAAAGATACCCTAGAAAACCAAGAAAAAGCAATGAAACAGGTAATGGAAACAGTTCAAGACTTGAAAACTGAAATGGAGGCTGGATATGGAAAATCTGGTAAATGAACAGGAACTACAGAGACAGGTATAACCAACAGAATACAAGAGATAGAAGAAAGAATCTCAGACGTTGAAGCTACAATAGAGAAAATAAACAAATCCATTGATCAAAGAAAATAACAAATCCAACAAATTCTTAACACAAAACATCCAGGAAATCTGGGACACCATGAAAAGACCAAACCTAAGAATAATAGGGGTAGAAGAAGGAGAAGAATTCCAGCTCAAAGGCACAGAAAATATATTCAACAAAATTATAGAAGAAAACTTTCCCAACCTAAAGAAGGATATCCCTATGAAGGTACAAGAAGCATACAGAACACTGAATAGACTGGATCAAAAAAAAATTCCCCTCGCCATATAATAATCAAAACACAAAACATACAGAACAAAGAAAGAATTAAGAGCTGCAAAGGAAAAAGGTCAAGTAACATATAAAGGTAAGCCTATCAGAATTACACCTGACTTTTCTATGAAAACCATGAAAGCCAGAAGGTTTTGGATAGATGTGCTGCAGACACTAAGAGACCATGGATGCAAGCCCAGACTACTATATCCAGCAAAGCTTTCTTTCAAAATCGATGGAGAAAACAAGATATCCCAGGATAAAAACAATACATAAAAGCAATACATAGCCACAAACCCATCCTTACAGAAAGTACTAGAAGAAAAATCACAACTAAAGGAAGCAAACAACATCCATAATAACACAGACATCTAACAACCCTCCCAGCACAACTCAAAGAAGGGAAACACACAAACTATACCACCCAAAAAACAAAACAAAACAAAACAAAACAAAAATACAACCGGATTTAACAACCACTGGTCATTAATATCACTTAATATCAATGGACTCAATTCACCTATCAAAAGGCACAGGTTAAGAAAATGGATACGAAAACAGGATCCAACATTCTGCTGTTTACAAGAAACACACCTCAACCACAAAGACAGACATTATCTCAGAGTAAAGGGTTGGGAAAAGGTTTTTCAATCAAATGGCCCTAAGAAACAAGCGGCTGTGGCTATACTAATATCGAAAAAAATCTACTTCAAACTAAAATCAATCAGAAGAGATGGAGATGGATACTTTATACTCTTAACAGGAATAATCCATCAGGATGAAGTCTCAATCCTGAATATCTACGCCCCTAATATAAAAGCACCCACATATGTAAAAGAAACATTACTAGAACTCAAAGTACACATCAAACCCCACACACTAATAGTAGGAGATTTCAACACTTCTCTCTCACCAATGGACAGGTCAACCAGACAGAAACTTAACAGAGAAATAAGAGAATACAGACGTAATGAATCAAATGGACCTAGGTACCCCTCAATGGAAGAATGGATAAAGAAAGTGTGGAATACATACATATTAGAGTACTATTCAGCAGTAAAAAACAATGACATCTTGAATTTTGCATGCAAATGGATGGAAATAGAAAACACTATCCTTAGTGAGATAACCCAGACCTAAAAAGATGAATATGGTATGTACTCACTATTTAGTGGACTCTAGCCATAAACAAAGGACATTAAGCCTATAGTTCACAAGCCTAGAGAAACCAAATAGCAAGGTGAACCCAAAGAAAAACATATATAGAGCCTCCTGGAAATTGGAAACAAACAAGATCACCAGCAAAAGTTGGGAGCACAGGGGTGGGGTAGGGGTGGGGGTGGGATTGGAGGAA